>JABUQX010074003.1:12500-53179 GCA_015478945.1 Trachelipus rathkii | reverse complement strand
CTTTTTGTCATCGCTTTAGCTATCTTCGACCCCTCCTCCTGCGTTCGTGTATCGTGTGTCGAGCGTTTGTCGTGTCTGTCGTTAATTAATCGAATACAAAAAAAAATAATACCGCGCCATCGAGACGATGATCATCCGCCATTATTCGAACGAGCTCGAGAACCAACCTCGATCGATTGATCCCGGCTCGTTTATATAAAAAAAAATAAAAATAAAAGGACGGACAATGGACTCGTTCGCCCATTGAACGAACTCTGCAATGAAACGCATCCTAATGAACAAATGCATGCGCGAACGCGAAAATCTTCACTGGGATACGTTCATGTACAGTAATGAAAAATAGACGAATAAGGCGAATGAATCGTCGTCGTCGACGACGCGATATATTTTTTTTTCTATTCGATCGTATTACGTTTGTCGTTTGGTTGGTTGGTTCGAGTGAAAGAGACTCGTTTCTTTCGGAGGGAGGGAGGGATCTCAAGATATTACCGGGCTCCACGACGGGGACGTACGATGACAGGGAGCCCGTGAGCATCTGTCGTCATCAGCGTTTGAAACCTGTGTGTTTGGGGTATAAGTAAGTGTTCGTGAGTAAACCGAATAGGTTTGAAAAATAAAATAAATTTCAGTAGAAGAGAAAGGATTTTTTAAAGGGAACCCGCCCATATATAACCATAAATACGCAATCGATCACGTAAATACGAGATATGTACGGGCAGATTCGAAAAAAACCATTGTTCGAGCGAACCACTGGGCTCGCTCGCGGATCGATGTTTTTTTGGGGATAGGATAGGAGAGAGGTAAAAAAACGATCGACCCGAAGATCCAACTAACGAACTAACTCACTAAAGAACTAGACAAACCTAACGCTATTTCGAACGCTTCGGACAAATTTTCACCCTCGGAAAGAAAAGGAAGGCAACTCTCCGAGGACTAACTGACTACCGCCGTGTAATTTTAGTTTGTTTATCTAATTGCTATGATGAAAAGACACCGTATGACGTCCGAAGGCGACTCGGCTAGTCGAATCCTTTTCTTCGTGAATCCCCTTTTTCAGTGCGACGGTCCTATCCCCACCTGTGAACTTTGGGGCGATCTTGGAAAGCATGTATCCTTCCGTCCAAGGAGTTTATATACCCGCCCAGCCCCGACATAAATCCACGCTCTAAGACCTTCTCTCGTCGATCGGAACTTGGACTTTGGCTTTCGGGTGAACGCTCTAAGGTTCGATGGGCACCCCTACGGCGTTTCCACTTTTCCGATCGATTCATCGAGACTAAGACCGAACCGTTCGATCGTCATACGGTGATAAAGGAATACGAAAGAGCGAACAGCAAAATAGATTGAAAAAAATAGTCGAAGGGTTTGGATAGATTTAAAGAGGAAGAAATAAATATTTGGATATGAGCGTGGGTGTGTACCTATCGTGTTTTAGGTGTCAAATGAGATTTTACTATCCATCAGCGGTGTTCGAAATACTTACTGGACTCCGCGTCGCTTAGTTAACAGTAACCGGTCGCCTTATCCACTAAGCCATTCACGTTCCCAGAAAAGGAACGTTTCAAGCGTAGTTTTTAAAGCTCCCGGTTTTCTCATTCCATAATTACCTGTGGAAAAAACTTTGCATATTACGTTAGTTATATGGTCCCTAATCTAAAAAAAATAAAAAAAAATCCTTAAATCTAAAAAAAACATGCCTTAAAAACTAAAAAATAAACGCCCGTGCTAAAAAGCGGCACGGAAAAAGTAAAATGGTTCGGGAACCTACTACCTATTCCCGCAGTACTGCGTTACCAAAAACTTTAAAAAAAAAACAGCAGCAGAAGCGAGTAAAAATACCGTACTCGCCGCCGCCGCCACCGACCGATACCAACACTCATCATCATCATCATCATCATCATCATTTCCTCCGAACGGAAGAATTTATTCAAGTCACCAAAAAATTCTCGTATCGTTAATAAAAATGAAAAGAACGAACGAGAGAACCACGATATTTCTTTCCGACGGTGACTTCCAAACCCCCACCCGCCCGTTTAAACGGCCTACATACTATCTACCCATATCCCGTCCCGTCGGAAATAAATATCGTCGTTCTTTCCCTGGTTTTTCAACAGAGTAAAAGAGAAAACAAAGAGAAAAAAAGAGAAGCGCGCGCGCTAGCAGAGTGAGGCACTACGGCAGAACGTACGTACCACGAAACTTTTTGTCATCGCTTTAGCTATCTTGGACCCCTCCTCCTGCGTTCGTGTATCGTGTGTCGCGTGTCGCGTGTTTGTCGTGTCTGTCGTTAATTAATCGAATACAAAAAAAAATAATACCGCGCCATCGAGACGATGATCATCCGCCATTATTCGAACGAGCTCGAGAACCAACCTCGATCGATTGGTCCCGGCTGGTTTATATAAAAAAAATAAAAATAAAAGGACGGACAATGGACTCGGTCGCCCATTGAACGAACTCTGCAATGAAACGCATCCTAATGAACAAATGCATGCGCGAACGCGAAAATCTTCACTGGGATACGTTCATGTACAGTAATGAAAAATAGACGAATAAGGCGAATGAATCGTCGTCGTCGACGACGCGATATATTTTTTTTTCTATTCGATCGTATTACGTTTGTCGTTTGGTTGGTTTTTTCGAGAGAAAAAGTCTCTTTTTTTTTGGAGGGAGGGATCTCAAGATATTACCGGGCTCCACGACGGGGACGTACGATGACAGGGAGCCCGTGAGCATCTGTCGTCATCAGCGTTCGAAACCTGTGTGTTTGGGGTATAAGTAAGTGTTCGTGAGTAAACCGAATAGGTTTGAAAAATAAAATAAATTTCAGTAGAAGAGAAAGGATTTTTTAAAGGGAACCCGCCCGTATATAACCATAAATACGCAATCGATCACGTAAATACGAGATATGTACGGGCAGATTCGAAAAAAAACCATTGTTCGAGCGAACCACTGGGCTCGCTCGCGGATCGATGTTTTTTTGGGGATAGGATAGGAGAGAGGTAAAAAAAACTATCGACCCGAAGATCTAACTAACGAACTAACTCACTAAAGAGCTAGACAAACCTAACGCTATTTCGAACGCTTCGGACAAATTTTCACCCTCGGAAAGAAAAGGAAGGCATCTCTCCGAGGACTAACTGACTACCGCCGTGTAATTTTAGTTTATTTATCTAATCGCTATGATGGAAAGACACCGTATGACGTCCGAAGGCGACTCGGCTAGTCGAATCCTTTTCTTCGTGAATCCCCTTTTTCAGTGCGACGGTCCTATCCCCACCTGTGAACTTTGGGGCGATCTTGGAAAGCATGTATCCTTCCGTCCAAGGAGTTTATATACCCGCCCAGCCCCGACATAAATCCACGCTCTAAGACCTTCTCTCGTCGATCGGAACTTGGACTTTGGCTTTCGGGTGAACGCCCTAATGTTCGGACATGCGCACCCCTACGGCGTTTCCACTTTTCCGATCGATTCATCGAGACTAAGACCGAACCGTTCGATCGTCATACGGTGATAAAGGAATACGAAAGAGCGAACAGCAAAATAGATTGAAAAAAATAGTCGAAGGGTTTGGATAGATTTAAAGAGGAAGAAATAAATATTTGGATATGAGCGTGGGTGTGTACCTATCGTGTTTTAGGTGTCAAATGAGATTTTACTATCCATCAGCGGTGTTCGAAATACTTACTGGACTCCGCGTCGCTTAGTTAACAGTAACCGGTCGCCTTATCCACTAAGCCATTCACGTTCCCAGAAAAGGAACGTTTCAAGCGTAGTTTTTAAAGCTCCCGGTTTTCTCATTCCATAATTACCTGTGGAAAAAAGTTTGCATATTACGTTAGTTATATGGTACTCTAATCATATAAAAAAAATAATAAAAAATCCTTAATCTAAAAAAAAACATGCCTTAAAACTAAAAAATAAATAAATACCGTTAAAAAAGCGTCACGGAAAAAGAATGTGACGTGCTGAAAGAAACACTACCCTATTCCGCAGTATTGCATGTTACCAAATTAACTTTAAAAAAAAAAACAGCAGCAGAATAGGACATGTCATACATTACCACTTTTTCAATAATCTCTTATTCTCATTCATATCATCATCATCCCCAAATCTCCGAACGGAAAAGAAAAAATTCAATGATAGAAATAATTAATTAAAATAGTAAAGAATATTTCTGAAAAGAATAACGAATACAAATATAATTAAGTACAGGCAATATACGAGTATAATTACAAATCACAAAGAAAAAAAAATAATTAGCAAAAAAACGATGAACCCATATCCCGTCCCGTCGGAAATAAATATCGTCGTTCTTTCCCTGGTTTTTCAACAGAGTAAAAGAGAAAACAAAGAGAAAAAAAGAGAAGCGCGCGCGCTAGCAGAGTGAGGCACTACGGCAGAACGTACGTACCACGAAACTTTTTGTCATCGCTTTAGCTATCTTGGACCCCTCCTCCTGCGTTCGTGTATCGTGTGTCGCGTGTCGCGTGTTTGTCGTGTCTGTCGTTAATTAATCGAATACAAAAAAAAAATAATACCGCGCCATCGAGACGATGATCATCCGCCATTATTCGAACGAGCTCGAGAACCAACCTCGATCGATTGGTCCCGGCTCGTTTATATAAAAAAAAATAAAAATAAAAGGACGGACAATGGACTCGTTCGCCCATTGAACGAACTCTGCAATGAAACGCATCCTAATGAACAAATGCATGCGCGAACGCGAAAATCTTCACTGGGATTACGTTCATGTTACTCATAATGAAATAATAGAAGACGATTAATAAGGCGAATTATATATCGTCTGTCAGTCGACACGCGTATAATATTTTTTATTTCTATAGATCGTATTACGTTTGTCGTTTGGTTGGTTGGTTCGAGTAACAGAGACTCGTTTCTTTCGGAGGGGGAAGGATCGAAAGATATTCCCAGGCTCCACGACGGGGACGTACGATGGACATTAGGGACCGTGAGCTTTCTTTCGTCTAATCAGCGTTCGAAAACCTGTGTGTTTTGGGGTATAATAGTGTTCGTGAGTGAAACGAATATGTTGAAAAATAAAATTAAATTTATTCAGTATGAGAGAAAGGATTTTATTAAGGGGAACCTCCGCCGTATATATAAACCATAAATACGCATTTATCGATCACTGATTAAATACTGAAGATATGTACGGGCAGATTACGAAAAAAAACCATTATGTTCGAGCGAAACCATGGGCTCGCTCGCTTCAATTTCCATGCCTTTCGTAAACTTTATTCAGGGAGAGGTAAAAAAAACTATTCGAGGCTATCTGTAGTAGCTCTTCTAAAGTTTTCAGTCCTCACTAATTAGAAGCTAGACAAATCCATAATCAGCTTTTATATTTCGAACGCTTCGGACAAATATTCACCCTCGGAAAGAAAAGGAAGGCATCTCTCCGAGGAAACTAAACTGACACCGCCGTGATGATAATTTAGATTTATATTATATCTATATCGCTATAATGATGGAAAGACACGTATGACGTCCCCGAAGGCGACTCGAGCTAGTTTCTGAATCTTTATCTTCGTGAACCCCTTTTTCTTAAGGCGACGGTTACCTTTAATCCCACCTGTGGAACTTTGGGCGATCTTGGAAATGGAATTTTGTATCCTTCCGTCAAGATAGTTATTACCCGCCCAGCCCGACATAAATCTCACGCTCTAAGACTTCTCTCGTCGATCGGAAACTTGGACTTTGGTACTTTCGGGTGAACGACACCTAATGTTCAGGAACATGCGCCAACCCCTACGTGACGTTTTCCCACTGTATTCCGAATATCGATCATCTGAGACTAAGAACCGATAATCACGGTTTCGATCGTCATACGGTGGATAAAGGAATACGAAAGAGCGAACAGCAAAATAGATTGAAAAAAATAGTCGAAGGGTTTGGATAGATTTAAAGAGGAAGAAATAAATATTTGGATTTATGAAGTCGTAGTGGATTACATATGTACCTATCGATGTTTTAGGTGTCTAAATGAGATTTTATATAACTATTCCTCAGACTAGGTGTTTCGAAAATTACAATAATACTGGACTCCGTGCGTCGCTTAGTTAACAGTAACCGGTCGCCTTATCCTCTAAGCCATTTCATCGTATCCCTAGAAAAGGAAGTTTCTAAGGCCGTATTTAAAAGCTCCCAGGTTTTCTCATTCCCATTAAATTACCTGTGGAAAAAACTTTGCATATTACGTTAGTTATATATGGTCCCTAATCTAAAAAAAAAATAATAAAAAATCTTAAATCTAAAAAAAACATGCCTTAAAATAAAACTTAAAAAAATAAACGCCCTACCGTGCTAAAAAAGCTCGGCACCTAACGGAAAAAGTAAAATGGTTCGGGAACCTACTACCTATTCCCGCAGTACTTTGTTCCAAAATACATTTTAAAAAAAAAAAACAGCAGCAGAATAGGACATGTCATACATTACCAAGGCCGCCGGCCGCCACCGACCTCGTACAATCATCATCATCATCATTCATCATCTCATTCATTTCCTCCGTAAACGGTAAAGAATTTATTCATTAGTCACCAATAAATATATTACTCTAGTATCTTAATAAAATGAGAATAAGAAAAACGAACGAAATGGAGAAACCACGATATTTTCTTTCCGAACTCGGTGACTTCCAACCCCCACTATCCGTCACGTGTATTTAAACCGTACTATATATATTATACCTACAACAAAAATTTAATTATAGATTTTAAGTGGTATCGTCGTTCTCCCTGGTTTTTCATAACAGAGTAAAAAGAGAAAACAAAGAGAAAAAAGAGAAGCGCGCGCGCTAGCAGGAGTGAGGCACTACGGCAGAACGTACGTACCACGAAAAACTTATTGTCTTAATCGCTTAGCTATCTTTGGACCCCTCCTCCTGCGGGTTCGTTAGTATCGTGTGGTCGCGTGTCCGCGTGTTGTTTATACGTATTATGTCTGTCGTTAATTAATCTGAATTTACAAAAAAAATTATAAATTACCGGCGCCATCTACGAGATCGTTTATATTCATCTCAGCCAAATTATTCGAACGAGCTCTGTGAAGAAATCACAACCTCGATCGATTTTAGGTCCTGGCCGTTTATATATAAAAATAAATATAAAATAAACGGTAACGGACACATGGACTATCGGATCGCCCATTGTAAACTGAAACTGCAAATGAAACGCATAATCCTTAATTGAACAAATTGCCATGCGTCGAACGCTAAAATCTTTCACCCTCGGGATTGCGTTCAATGTACAAGTAATATTTTAATGATAGACGAATAAGACGAATGAATCGTCGTCGTCGATGCGAGGATAATATTTTTTATTTTCATATTTCTTCGATCGTATTTACGTTGTCGTTATGGTTTGTCGTTTGTGATTGGTCGTGGATAACAGAGACTCGTATTCTTCTTGAGATGGGAAGTGGAATCTTCATAGATATTAATCCGGGCTCCACGACGGTGACGTACTGAATGACAAGTGAGCCTTTCTTATGAAAATATATATTTTTAAATATTATAAATTATTTTCTTCCTAACAAAATATTGCTTGAATATATATAGCTTTTAAATTTAAATAATTTTTTAATAATAGTCTTAAAATTTGGAAGCAACAGAAAAATATTATTCAGGTAAGAATAATTTTATTTTCTCTTGATATTGCTTAGAAAGAAAAAAGTTTTTAAATTTTTATGTCTTAATAATATTATAGAAATTTAAATAAGAAAATATGATAAATAAATCAACTTAAAACTTATAGTAATATATTCATTTTCGCACTTAAAGTGGGTTCGCGCCTTTAGTTTTTGGCGTGAAAAAACTTTTTTCAGGATAACAAATTTTACTTAAATAATTTTTAAATCTAAAATATTATAAAAGAAACTTTAAAAAAAATTCTCCGAGACGAATATTTCCTAAAATAGAACACCACCACGTAATGCTTTTAATCGTTGCCTTTTTTTTCTCATCTTGCCTTCTACCTTAATCCAACATTCTAGGGCTGCCGAAGCGCCTTTCTTAAGAGAGAATTATAAAACACGTCCGCTCTGCACCGCTTTCAAAATAAACTGACTCGCACTTATGGAGGCGACGCCTTTAGTTTTTTGCGGGAAACGAATTTATTCAATACATATGAAATTGATGAAAAAAAATTATATAAATTTACTTATTAATGGATAATTTTCATTCTCGCACTTAGGGCTGGGGCGCGCTTTTAGTTTTTGGCGGGAAACGACTTTTTTCAAGATAACTGATTTTACTTAAATAATTTTTAAATCTAAATTCTAAAAGAAACTTTAAAAAAAACTTACCCTAGGCGAAGATTTCCTACAATAGAACACCACGATGTAAACGTTGCTCTTTTTTTCTCACCGAGCCTTCTCCCTTCGCCCAGCATCCTATGGGCCGCCGAAGCGCCTTTCTTCAAAGAGAATTATAAAACACGTCCACTCACCACCACGTCCAAAATAAACTGACTCACAGTCAGGGCGGCTGCGCGCATTTAATTTTTGGCGGGAAACGAATTTATTCAATATTTATGAAATTAAAAAATATATATATATAAATTCACTTATTATTGGATAATTTTCATTTTCGCACTTAGGGTGGGGGCACAACTTTAGTTTTTGGCGGGAAACGACTTTTTTCAATATTTATGAAATTAAAATATATATATATATATAAATTCACTTATTATTGGATAATTTTCATTTTCGCACTTAGGGTGGGGGCACAACTTTAGTTTTTGGCGGGAAACAACTTTTTTCAAGATAACAGATTTTACTTTAATAATTTTTAAATCTAAAAATTTATAAAAGAAAATTTAAAAAAAAATACTCAGAGACGAAGATTTGCTAAAATAGAACACCATGACGTAAACGTTGCTCTTTTTTTCTCACCGAGCCTTCTCCCTTCGCCCAGCATCCTATGGCCGCCATAGCGCCTTCCTTCAAGGAGAATTATAAAACACGTCCGCTCACCACCACGTCCAAAATAAACTGACTCACAGTTAGGGCGCCTGCGCACCTTTAGTTTTTGGCGGGAAACGAATTTATTCGATATTTATTTATGAAATTAAAAAAAATATATATATATATAAACTGACTCACAGTTAGGGCGCCTGCGCACCTTTAGTTTTTGGCGGGAAACGAATTTATTCGATATTTATTTATGAAATTAAAAAAAATATATATATATAAATTCACTTATTATTGATAATTTTCATTTTCGCACTTAGAGTGGGGCACGACTTTAGTTTTTGCGGGAAATGACTTTTTTCAAGATAACAGATTTTACTTAAATAATTTTTAAATCTAAAAAATTATAAAAGAAACTTTAAAAAAAATACTCCGAAACGAAGATTTCCTAAAATAGAACACCACCACGTAATGCTTTTAATCGTTGCCTTTTATTTTCTCACCTTGCCTTCTACCTTATCCAACATCCTAGGGCTGCCGAGGCGCCTTTCTTAAGAGAGAATTATAAAAACACGTCCGCTTCGGCACTGCTTTCAAAATAAACTGACTCGCATTTAGAGAGGCTGCGCCATTAGTTTTTGACGGGAACGAATTTATTCAATATTTATGAAAATTAAAAGAAAAATATAAATAAATTCACTTATTATTGAATAATTTTCATTTTCGCACTTAGGGTGGGGAGCGACTTCAGTTTTTGGCGGTAAAAAACGTTAAGATACAAAATTTTACTTAAATAATTTTTAAATCTAAAAATTTTAAAAGAAACATTAAAAAAAAAATTCTCCGAGACGAATATTTCCTAAAATAGAACACAACCACGTAATGCTTTTTATCGTTCCCTTTTTTTCTCATCTTGCCTTCTACCTTATTCCAACATCTTATGGCTGCCGAAGCTCCTTTCTTAAGAGAGAATTATAAAACACGTCCGATCAGCACTGCTTCCAAAATAAACTGACTCGCATTTATGGAGGTGGCGCCTTTAGTTTTTGCGGGAAACGAATTTATTCAATATTTATGAAATTTAAAAAATTTATATAAATTTACTTATTAATTGATAACTTTCATTCTCGCACTTAGGGGTTGGGGCACGCTTTTAGTTTTTGGAGGGAAACGACTTTTTTCTGGATAACTGATTTTACCTAAATAATTTTCAAATCTAAATTCTAAAACAAACTTTAAAAAAAACTTACCCTATGTTCCGCCGAAGCGCCTTTCTTCAAAGAGAATTATAAAGCTCGTCCACTCACCACCACGTCCAAAATAAACTGACTTACAGTTAGGGCGGCTGCGCGCTTTTAGTTTATGGCGGGAATCGACTTTTTGATTTTCAATTTTTGTTCGCGCCAATTTTAATCATGATCTTTAAAAGAAATTATTATATAATTAAATTTACTTATTACCGAGAAATTTTTATTTTTAAATTATGTTTATTTTAATTATAGAAGATTTCACTTAAATTATTTTTAAATCTAAAATCTAAGAGAAACCTTTAAAAAAACTTACCCGAGACGAAGATTTCCTAAAATAGAATGCCTCGACGTAATCGTTGCCCTTTTTTTCTTACCACGCCTTCTCCCTTCTTCCTGCATCCCACGGGCAGCCAAAGCGTCTTTCTTGAGAAGAGAGAGTTACAAAACACGTCCGCTCAGTACTGCTTCCAAAAAAAACTTACTCATATTCTTCGGAATTCGCCCTTGTATAGTCATCGCGTTTTATGAGGGCGATGGAGAACTTGTTGAAGAAGGTAGACTCGGCTGACAATTTTCAGCTTTTTTGGTGCCAATTTCAATTACGATCTTTAAAAAAAAAATTTATATAAATTTACTTATTACTGCATAATTTTAATTTTTGAATATCGGGCGCCGGCGCATATTTCATTATTAGTTTTTTCAATAAACGAACTTTTATTATAACATTTGAAAAATTATTTCATTCAAACTCTTACCGTTTCTCGAGTTGCTCCGTTTGGCGAGCTTTATATACTTAACGCCAAATAATGGCCAGGCTACAGTATGCATCCTTTGATGAAGGAGAGAATTATAAAACACGTCAGCTCAGCACCACTTTCCAAATAATAAAACTGACTCTTTTTTTTTCGAAAAATTTCCCTCGTATGTCAGTTCGCGTTCTCAAAGGTTCGAATGGTGCGAACTTCGTTTTGAGGAAGAACGTTTAAGACTCGTGAAATGAATAAATTTCATATTTTTTAAAGCATGCCTTCAAAGAATCACTATCATTAAAAAAAACATTTTATATAAAATTTACTTTTTATTGCCAAAATTATTTTATTTTTGAATTTATTGGGAAAGGCCTCTTTGGCTTTTCATTAGTTTTTTCAATAAACGACTTTTATATATAATTATATGAAACATATTTATAAAAATTAAGTTAAAAACTATTACCATTTCGGTTTATGTACTTTTTCGTTCGCGGGCCTGTTGCCACCACTGTTCGACGACCGACAGTCGGGAATCTACCATTATTTTACGGATTAGAAGTGCAGCTAGAGCGGTTCTGGCATTCAAATGATTAAAGCCCACGACGTAATGGACGCCTGTCTACCTCTTCGTTCCAACATTCATATGGACTACCGAATCGACTTTCTTAATAGAGACATAAACCGCGTTCGCTCAGCACCACTTCAAAAATTTGTTTATTATAATAATAGATTTTTCTTAAATAAATTTTAAATCTAATATCTAAGAGAAAGTTTAAAAAAAAAACTTACCCAGGCAAAGATTTCCTAAAATAGAACGCCACGACGTAATCGTTGCCATTTTGTTCTCACGGCGGCTTCTCCCTTTGTCAAGCATCCAATGGATGGCCGTTGCGCCTTTCTGGAGAGAGAATTATAAAACACGTCCACTCAGCACAGCTTCCAAAATAAACTGACTCTTCTTTTTCGGAAAATCTCTCTCGTATAGTCGTCGCGTTTCACGAAGGCGACTGGCGAACTCGTTGAAGAAGATAGACTCGACTGATAAATTTCAACTTTTTTGGCGACTTTTTCAATCACAATCTTTAAAAAAAACATTTTTATATAAATTTACTTATTACTGCATACTTTTCAATATTGAATATGGGGCGGCGATGCGCCTTTGACTAATTTTTTCAATAAACGACTTTTATACACATAACATTTATAATAAAAATTATTAAAAACCTTACCGTTTCGGTGCTCCGTTCGCGAGCCTGTTGCACCACTGTTTGACGACGACTCGGGATCTACCATTATTCGAAAGCGCGAGCGCGTCTCGCATTTCAAAGTAAGCCACGACGTAATGGACGCCTTCTCCCTTCGTCCAGCATCCTATGGACCACCGAATCGACTTTCTTCCTAGATACATAAACCTCTTTCGCACAGCACCGCTTCCAAAAATTGTTTATTATGATAGATATTTCTTAAATAAATTTTAAATCTAAAATCTAAGAGAAACTTTGAAAAAAAAACTTACCCAGGCGAAGATTTCCTAAAATAGAACGCCACGACGTAATCGTTGAAATTTTATTCCACCACGCCTTCTCCCTTCGTCCAACATCCTATGGGCCGCCAAAGTGTCTTTCTTGAGAGAATTATAAAACACGTCCGCTCAACACCACTTCCAAACTAAACCGACTTTTCTTCTTCGGAATTTACCCTCGTATAGTCGTCGCGTTTCACGAGGGCGATGGGCGAATTCGTTGAAGAAAATAGACTCGACTGATAAATTTCAACTTTTTGGCGCCTTTTTCAATCACAATCTTTAAAAAAATGTTTTTATATAAATTTACTTATTATTGCATAATTTTCTTTTTTGAATATGGGGTGGCGGCTCGCCTTTCATTAGTTTTTTCAGTAAACGATTTTTATATAGCATTTATATAATAAATTTTACTTAAATTATTTTTAAATCTAAAATCTACGAGAAACTTTTAAAGGAAAACTTACCTGAGACAAAGATTTCCTAAAATAGAATGCCACGACGTTCTAGTTGCCTTTTTTTTTCACCGCGCTTTTTCCCATCGTTCAGCATCCTGTGCGCCGACGA
This sequence comes from Trachelipus rathkii, assembly GCA_015478945.1. Classification (NCBI taxonomy): domain Eukaryota; kingdom Metazoa; phylum Arthropoda; class Malacostraca; order Isopoda; family Trachelipodidae; genus Trachelipus; species Trachelipus rathkii. The sequence goes on along the minus strand of JABUQX010074003.1, from coordinate 40,159 downwards.
AGCGCCTTTCTTGAGAGAGATTTATAAAACACGTCCGCTCAGCACCGCTTCCAAAATAAACTGACTCCTCTTCTTCGGAATTCGCCCTTGCTTAGTCATCGCGCTTCATGAGGGCGATGGGAGAACTCGTTTTAGAAGATTGACTCGACTGATAGTTTTCAATTTTTTTCGCGCCAATTACAATCACGATCTTTAAAAGAATTTATATAATTTAATTTACTTATTACAACGCAATTTTCATTTTGAGTTATGTTTATCATAATAATAATAATATATTTCACTTAAATTAATTTTAAATCGAAAATCTAAGAGAAAATTTAAAAAAAAACTTACCCAAGACGAAGATTTCCTAAAATAGAATGCCACGACGTAATCGTTGCCTTTTTTTCTCACCGCGCTTATTCTCCTTTCGTTCAGCCTATCTAATGTGGGCCGCCGATAGACACTTTTATTGATAGAGAATTTATAAAAAAATACACGTCCCGCTCAGACAACGCTTCCTAAAAATAAAACTGTACTCCCTCTTCTTACGGGAAATTTCGCCATTGCTTAGCCATTCGGCTTCATGATGGCGATTGTTTAAAACCATTCGTTAATTTCCTTTGCCAGTTTACTCGCCAAATTTTCATTTTTTTTTTTTCGCGCCAATTTTCTCCTTCTTTCTTCCTATTAATATTTTGTAGATAAATTTCCTTATTAACGGCGCGCAATTTTCGTTTTTGAGTTAGTTATTATTATATATAATAATAATTAATAATTAATATTAATAAGTTAATAATAATAATAATAATAATAATAATAATAATAATATGATAAATAATATAATATAATTAATAATTAATAATTAATAAATAATAATAATAAATAATAATAATTAATAATATAATAATAATTATAAATAATAATAATAATATGCGTCAATGCTAATTGACGTCATATTCGGTTTAACGATAGTTTAAGCTTAAGAAAATGGTTATTTAAAAGCGTTCAGCCGCTTTCGCGATTCCCGCAAGCAGACACTATTTACTTATAGTGACGTTCTGAAGAAACCCAAAAACGATACCTACCCTAACGTGATGGTGCGAAACCTTTTGTTAAAACTTATTGCTTTCAAACCTAGATATATTAATACTCGTTCGAAGGCACTTGAATAAGTCGAAAAGGGTCTAAGTATTAGAAGTCGAAGGTCTAAGTGGCTTAAAAATAAAAATATCAAAGAAGAAATTTCACAAAATTTTTTAGGTCCGAAATATTTTTCGGAATATGCACTTAGACCTTCGACTTTATTAGTTTCCCTAAGCGGCCGTCACTATTAGACCTCATAGATCGGTTTAACTAAGTTAAGCTGTAAAGAAGGAAAATTGGTATTTAGAAAGCGTTTCAGGCCACTTTCGGCGTATCCCGTAGGCTCGACACTATGTATTTTTTAATATGTGGACGTTCGGAGGTGAAAGCCAAAAAACGAGCCTGATAACGTGATCGGGCGACCACTACTTTTTTGGTTTACAAACTATCGCTTCAACTCTTATTGAGATATAGTGACTGATTTCGAAGGGCAATCTGAATATATAAAGTCGAAGGTCTAAAGTATAAGTCGAAGGTCTTACGGTGCTAAAATAAAATAAAATAACAAAGAAAATATTTTCACAAAAAAAATTTTAAGTAGGTGAATATATTTTTCAGCGGTGAATTATGCATACATTAGACCTTCGACTTATATACTTATTTATTATAATAAAATATAATAATAAATTAAAAATTAATTAAGTTAATTAATAATACTAATAATAATAATAATTAATATATAATAATATAATTAATAATAATATTAATAGATTTCACTTAAATTTTAAATCTTTAAAAATTACTAAGTTAGAAACTTTTTAAAAAAAATACTTACCCGAGTCGAAGATTTCCAAAAATAGAATGCCAAGACGTAACCGTCTCCTTTTTTTTCTAACCGCGCTTATCCACTTCGTGATCAGGCATCCATTTTAGGACCGCCGAATAAACAGATTCTTGAGAGATAATATTAAAAACTATCAGTTCCCGCTTCAGCACCGCTCCAAAATAAACTGACATCTTCTTCGGAATTCGCCCTTGCTTAGTCATCGCGCTTCAAGAGGGGCGCTGAGCGAACTGGTTGAAGAAGATTGACTCGTCTGATAATTTTCATAATTTATTTTCATTTTTATTATTTAATTAATTATCTTTAATAAAAAAATATTTTAAATAAATTTACTTATTATTGCATATTTTATTTCATTTTTGCATATGGGGTGGAGGGGCACCTTTCTCGAGAGAGAATTATAAAACCACGGTAGCGCTAAGGCACCTCGCTCCTCATAAAATTTATTTTAATACTAATAATAATATATAGATTTATAATCATTTCAAATAATTTTAAATCTATAAAATTTTACTTAGAAGCTTTTTAAAAAAAAATACTCACCACTGCAAGGTGAACCCTAAAATAGAACGACACGACGTAATCGTTGGCTTTTTTTCTCCACACGCGCCGTCTTCCCTTCGTATCTCCATGCATCCTATGTGGACCGCCGAAAGCGCCATTCATTTTCAAGAGAATGCGGCCCGCATTTTATTTTTTGCGGGAGTGAAACGACTTTTTTCAATATTTATGGAAATTTAAAAATTAAAGTATATATATTAAATTTACTTACTATAGTTTAAAATTTACCTTTTCGCACTTAAGCGGTGGCGGCTGACCCCTTTTAATTTTATATGTGACGGGAAACAACTTTTTTTTTCAAGATTTAGCAAGCGCCTTTAGTTTTGGGTTGGAAACGACTTTCTTCTGAATTTAATACTGAATTTAATACTAAATAATTTTTAAATCTTAAATTCTCATAAAGAGAATACTCTAAAAAAATTACCCTTAACAGGCAAAGATTTCCTAAAATAGAATGCCACGACGTTCTCGTTGCCTTTTTTTTCTCACCGCGCCTTCTCCTTTCGTCCAGCATCCTAATGGCCGCCGAAACGCCATTCTTCAGAGAGAATTATAAAACACGTCGCTCAACTACCACTTCCTCAAAGTAAACTGACTCGTGACATAATTTTAGTGAGTGAGCTCGGGTCAGGCGTACGCATATAGTTTTTATGGCAGGTGAGAATTACTACTATTTCAACGTGTTAATTGAAATTATTATAAATTATATGTATATATATATATATTATATTTATAATATATATATATATTAATATATATATATATATAATATATATAATATATATAATATATTATATATATATATATATATTATTATATATATATATATAATATATAAATATATATATATATATATATATTATATATAATAATATATATATGTATTTATCATTGTTTACGGAAAGGTCACATCTATGTAAATCACTTATGGCGGCGACGCGCCTTTAGTTTTATGGCGGAAAACGGCTTTTTTTTCAAGGCTTATGAAGAGCCATGTAACCGTACCGAGAAAACTACATGTCTGTGTCCATTCGTCCATCATCCCATGGGCAGCCGAAGCGCCTTTCTCAAAAGAGAATTATAAAACACGTCCGCTCAGCACCGCTTCCAAAATACACTGACTCATCTTCATCGGAATTTGCCCTTAGTCATCGCGCTTCACGAGGGCGATGGGCGAACTCGTTGAAGAAGATAGAATCGACTGATAATTTTCAATTTTCCTTGGTGTCTTTTTCAATCACAATCTTTTAAAAAAAATTATATAAATTAACTTATTACAGCATAATTTTAATTTTTAAATATGAGGGAGGCGACACGCCATTGAATAATTTTTTCAGTAAATGACTTTTATATAACATTTATTGAATTATTTAAAACCTTACCGTTTCGGTGCTCCTCACGAGTCTATTTCACGACCGATCGACGACGAGCGTTATCCTCGTTATTCAGAAGCGCGAACGTCCATTCGTCCAACATCCAATGGGTCGCCGAAGCGCCTTTCTTGAGAGAGAATTTAAAACACGTCCGCTCAGCACCACTTCGAAAATAAACTGATTCTTCTTCTTCGGAATTCGCCCTCGTATAGTCGTCGCGTTTCACGAGGGCAATGAGCGAACTCGTTGAAGAAGATAGACTCGACTGATAAGTTTCAATTTTTTTTGGCGGCAATTTCAATCACGAGCTTTAAAAAAAATATAATTGTATAAATTTACTTATTACTTCATAATTTTCAATTTTGAATATGGGCAGCGGCGCGTCTTTCTCGAAAAAGAATTATAAAACACATTCGCTCAGCACCATTTCCAAAATTTGTTTATTAATAATAACAGATTTTACTTAAATAATTTTTAAATCTAAAATTTAAGAAAAACTTTTAAAAAAAACTCACCCAAGGCGAAGATTTCCTAAAATGGAATGCCACGACGAAATCGTTGCTATTATATTTCACCGCACCTTCTCCATTCGTCCAACATCCTATGCCCGCTGAAGCGCCTTTCTTGAGAGAATTATAGATCACGTCCAGTCAGTACCACTTCCAAAATAAACTGAATCTTCTTCTTCGGAATTCTCCCTCGTATAGTCGTCGCGTTTGACGAGGGCGATGAGCGAACTCGTTGAAGAAGATAGACTCGACTGATAAGTTTTAATTTTTTTTGCCGCCAATTTCAATCACGATCTTAAAAAAAAATATATATAAATTTACATATTACTGCATAATTTTCATTTATGGATATGAGAGGCGGTTGCGCGCCTTTCTTGAGAGAGAATTATAAAACACGTCCGATCAGCACCGTTTCCAAAATTTGTTTATTTTTAATAATAGATTACTTAAATAATTTTTAAATCTAAAATTTAAGAGAAACTTTTAAAAAAACTCACCCGAGGCGAAGATTTAATAAAATAGAACACCACGACGAAATCGTTGCGATTTTTTTCCACCGCGTCTTCTCCATTCGTCCAACATCCTATGGGCCGCTGAAGCGCCTTTCTTGAGAGAGAATTATCACTGACTTATCTTTGGGATTTTTGCTTAGTCATCGCGCTTCACGAGGGCAATGGGTGAACTCGTTGGACAAGATAGATCGACAAAGGAAAAATTTTCAAACTTATTTTTTTTAATAAATTTTGTAAATCAAAATCTTAAAAAAAATATATGTGATGATTTACTTATACCGCTATTTAAAATTTAGGGGTGACAGGATAAGAAAACTTATTTAGAAATGACTTTATTAAAACAAAATAAAATTATTTAACAACCTACCGCAGTGCTCTGTTCTGACGAGTCTCTTTCACGACCGTTCGACGACGCCTTCTCCCTTCGTCCAGCTCCTATGAACACGGCTTAAAGCGTTTTTTCTCTAGAGAGTAGTATTAAATAAAACACTATGTACTACTGCTCTGCTACCGATACTTTCCATAAATAAAAACTGTGAACTCTTCTTCTTCGGAATTAGCCCTCATATAACCATCGCGTTTCACGATGGGCGAGCGCTCACTTGAAAAGTGTTTGCTATGTTTTAAATTTTATGTGCGCTAATTTTCAATCACCATATCTTTTAAAAAAAATGTCTTAATACAAAGTCTTTTATATTACTGCATAATTTTCATTTTTGATTATAAGGCGGTGGCGCGCCTTTCACCTTATTATATTTATTTAGATTTTTGCAATATTTTGATGAAAGACTAATATTAAACACTAAATAAAATAATTTAATACAACCTTACTCACGTTCGTATAATGCTCCGTTCGCTTGAGTAATACTCTTCTCTAACGGATCCAGTTCGACGAACGGCCTTCTCCCTTAGTACCAAGCTATATCCTATGTGACCCCAGAATACGCCTATTTCTTGAGAAGAGAAGAGAGTTAATAAACACGTGCCACTCAGCACCGCTTCCGTAAATAATAAAACTGATAACTCTATTCTGTCGTTGATAATTCGCTTATATATAACTCTCGTATATGAAATTCATCGCATTAATATAGATATATATATATAATAATAATATATATATATATATATTATATTATATATATATTATTGGGATAATCAATCTATAATGATTTCAGTTTCGGTTTGCCTGGATAGAGGAGTAAATCGCTCATATTATATATATATAATTAATGTGATATATAATGTGAATTAATCTCCGAATGAATTCATAGTTGGAAAATCGTGACAAATCGTAAAGGAGAGATTTTTGAAGACGATCGCATAACCCTTTTTTTAAAAAAAATAAGGGTAATAGAAGTCCCTGGATATTAAGTGATATATAGACACCGATCCCGTCCACAAGATCTACGTTCATCGCGCAAGGAACGCAGAATTTAATAAAATCATATAAATTATGAAAAATAAAATTATATATAATTATTTTATAAAATAACTTTATTTCTTATATTTTAATTAATAATAAAATAAATAAAGATATCTGTGATTTATAAATTTGAGTAATAATAAAGTATGATCGAATTCTATCCAATCAATTCAAATTAAACGTAGCCTATTATTGTTTACGATTAGTAGACTTGAACTCTAGCCTAAGGCCATTTTGGGGGTTAAACGCAAGGTCACATAGGCTCAACTCCAAAATAGGTAGTTTACCTAACTAAAAGTGAAATCACATTGAAGATAATATAGACAAACCTATAATTAAAAAATAATATATATTATCGACATTATGTAGCTAGTATGGCGTACTGACTGTAAAAACGTACATAAACAATTTAAGTAAGGGAGATTTATTCAGATAAAAAAAAAAACATTAGGCAAAGTGATGTTAATAGTTTGTTTTCATTTCTAATATATATGGTGTGAGGACTCATAGATAAGTCAGAACTGACATTCTTGCCAATTATTAATCTCATTTACTAGCGTCGCCCCCATTCTTTGTAGATGAAATCTTTGGAAGGTACTTTCTAAAGATGAGCAAACTATACTCGAGACAAGAGGTGCACCATTTCAGAGCATGTGTTATCTTTATATGAGTCGAGACTTAGCGACACAGTAGAACAAAAATAAAATATTAATTTTTTAGGATAAATAAATATTCAGGATTTTAAATTTAGCTCAATAGTATATCAACTATTGATGGAGATTCCAATGTATCTCGTAATACTGTATAAGAGTGAAGGAGAGTATAGTTCAAGACATAATTGAACAGAATGAAGAAGTGTTTCTCAATAACGTAAAAGAAAGAGGTTATTTTAAAATAGAGATAAAAAACGCGTAATTACTCGAAAAAGTCTTTACAGTAAACGGTACTGATATATTGATGTTCGTCTTTTTCAGACGGAAATTTTACGTAATCAAGAATGAAAATAAGGATAGATCACATCTACGGTTATATTTATTTATAGTAATTCCAAGACTCCATTACGGAATACGGAAGAACATCGGGTATATACGCTAGAATTTATTAATTTCTAATATAAACGAATATCTTAGCTAGAAAGATTTTATAATAGAATATAAATGGAGTTCGAGATAAATGAATAAGAAGTTATAATGAGTTGAACAATAATTTCACTAAATCACTCGGTAGTGCAAAATAAATTCACATTGCTTCGTGAGTGAGAAATTTCAACATCGTGTCTCTCTCTGAGTCCGAATAAAATACCTCACAACAAGTAAAGTGCAAGCATTGTGATTAAAACGTAGAAGAAAAAAATTAGATGAAACGTTTTTACAATTTCATATTAAGAAAGGAAATGGATACCGTAATGTTGCGTAGAAAATTAAAAGTAGATGCATATACATAATAGTGAATATATATTATACACTGATTTGTTTTAATTTATAATGCCGTTTTGTGATTTATTGAGTTATATATCCAAATTGCTGGATATATCATATGTTCACACGTTACCCTCTTTGAATTTTTAATTTTTATTCTGACTATCAAGTTACTTATATATTTTTTCTTTACTAGTCGTTCTACAGTAATCCAGTTGACTACGTTAAAGTGTTAAAGATATTCCAAAATTCCTGTATGGCTCAGCTGCTGAGGGACGACGTTCTTAAATGTTTATTTACTCGCATGGTGTTTAGTGAGGAGAATAACATTAATGGTTTTAAATTACTTGGAAAAAGGCCCCACGAAAATAATCTAGTGAAATCCCCAGTTTTCCCATTAATGAGCTCATCGATTTTCAATGCGTTAAAAAATAGCTTGAACGTAATCGATAAAGCGACTTCAACTCGTCCGAAAGAGGAAATGCGTCGGAAATGTTTGATAGTCATCGAAATCTTTCTCGGATTGGTCTACGGTCTCAATTGGAAAAGAATAAATGAATTATCCTACAACGACGTTTTCGATTTAATTTTAGGGGTACATTTTAAGGAATTATAAATTGCCTAAGTCACTCGCACTCGATATCATTTCAGGACTTCCCTCATCAATATTTTATTTTTATATTATAGGAATAAATTCCTCATGATGTAGTACTAGTTATTAAAATTGTAAAAGAAACGCTGGATAGATAGTGAGCGTTTACTGTATACTCTAGAGTTGCGAGTGAATAGTTTCATTTACGCATAAGCTCGACAATTTCTGATTAATATAGCACCGAACATATATACTATGACTCTTGAGTTTAAATTTTTTCCTTTCGTGACGGAAGGATTATTTCACTACCAAGCGTGACTGAATAGTTCAAATCAGTAACCATAGTAGTATCGTCTAAATATTTTCAAGATAACTTGATAATTTTAGATTTTAGAGTATTTAAAATATTTTTGTTAACTTTAAAATATATCATAAATTTATGTTACATTAGGAAATAATAGGGAGGCTTATGTTTCGTATTTCCCAAAGTGGAAAAAACGAATAAAATGTTAGAAAATTAAGAAGGAATGCCATCGAAATCTACGCCCAACATTCACCATTCAATCTGCTGTCGTTCATGAAGAAAAACAAAAACGGCCGAGCGCAAATTATTGCAATATGTATGAGTGATATGTGCCCTGTTGGCGTTATATTTTAAAGCTGTTGCATTTATCCATAAAAGGTAATTAATATATGTGAATAAGTAAAGTGTAACTTTACATTATAAGCATCTCGAATGAGTTTAAATACGACCATTCAAAAATTATAATGTGCGAGATATTTCAGATATCACTGGTAAATATAATATATCTCTACACTTATCGTTCTCTGGTCGAATAACTCGGTAGTAAATGATTTCATAGATTACGGATAGGAGGTCCTCGCATTACTCCAAATAAGAGCTAATATGTTATTAACGATGATAAGCTAGAGGCCATAAAATAAAGGTTCACGCTCTCTACTGCAAAGGATAAAGAACTCGATGTATAGTAAGAATAATCTGATATATTAAGCACCAGTGAAAGCGTGAGTGGGAATTAGGGATTTTAAAACACGAATATTACGTTTTCATGAATGAGTTTGCAAAAATAAATTGACGATTAAGTTGGATAATAAGGTGATAAGATAAATAGATATATCATATATAGTTGACGTCTACATGAAAATTATTACGATTGAAATAATGCATTACTAGATTCGCATCGTAACTATACCGTATTAATTATATATTAAGGATGACATTACGTATTGTAAGTATTCGTTCCGTGACTTATTCTTAAAAATTGTCTTAGACGTGAGGGATAATGTTTTTTTCCTCTGAGGACTATTTCTTAATATAAGGTCATATATACTCATAACTGATAGCTCGAATATATAATAAAATGAACAAAGTGAAGACTTTTTACTCGGATTTAACTTACGTACACGATGAATGTTATATAAATTGATATAGACCTATTTTTATTTTTCATACTAATTTTTAATAAAATAATTAGTTTTATTATAATAATATGCAGAAACTACATTTTTGTCTTTTGTGTATTGTTAGAGCATCTATGCTTTTAAAAGAAAAGGTATGTATATATTGTAAGGCTCTTTTTGTAACCTAAACTGACTCAGAAGACAAATTTTTTCTTTTAAGAAAAATGAACAACTTTTTCTGAATATTATTTTATAGAATTATATATAATAGCACACCCTTACCTTTAATTAATATCTCCTCTCATCAGTGACACTTCGTGCGTACGCGCGCGACTAGAGGTGATTAAGCGGACTGGCATGTACCACGAAATAAGAATATACTTACGACATTTGATAAAATAATACCTATGGATTTTCTATACATATAGCCGTGTTCATACTCGTACGCGTACCTAATATACTTATAGGATGGATATTTAAAAAATAATTTAATTTTTAATTATCCAAGGTCTAAGCGTCATTAAATGACATGAACTAACCTACATTGCGATAGGCGATTAACATAGAATTTGAATATTATTGGTTAGGTTAGACTATGTAATGTTCAAGAAAGCGCTTCTTTCAAAACATTCAACACTCACTACTCTGAGCGAAAATAAGCTACTCGTAGAGATCTCCGGATAATGAGATTTCAAGGATAATATAAGTAAATAACATCGCGTAGATATATAAATATTAAGAGTAATTATATTTATTATATAGGACATAGGTTCATAGGGTCGTTCGTTCTAATATTAGTGAGTGAGCGGACGCCTTATAAAATAATAACTCTGATAAGTATCACGTCAATGAGATCTAGAGCGTCTCGCGTAACGGATCATAAATATATGATATATACCTGTATATCCATACGTTTACGATCGATAAAAAGACTTTACGGCTACATAGATTTTACCGATCTCGTATAAAATTGCCGCGACGTCAAACTCAGAGGCCCGACCTGACGAAATAATATAAAACAAACAATACGTATTCGTAATTACGTTTTATAAAATATGAATATATAATCAAGTTAAATTCAAATTTATATTCTTTTCATTATTTGGAATACAAATTTTTTTATTATGATATTTAAATAATAATATAATTAATTGCTTTCTCAATACTTAAAAAATGTCAAATTTTTGATTATAAAAGCTCCACCCATTTAAATAAGTGTCAAGAACTTATCGTAGGTTCATCTTTGATGAGGAAGTTAGTGATCCAATAAAACGTAAAGGATGGCTGAAGCACCTGAACGTACTGTCACTCGAATAACAACGCTCTTAATACAATTGTAGATCCACGAGAAAGGATAGATAATTCACGGAATAAAAATAATTCTTAGGCGATAACAACCTTTCGGAATTATTACAGAATAGATCACGCCACACATACGTAATATCTAACGACCTATAGCTAGTAGAATAGAAAATAAACTCTCATGAATCACTTATCTATATGCGAACATCCTTTTCAAATATATACATAATAGATTTCGCCCAAGTACGAATATATACGAATACATATGATACCGCGAGATGTCCTTTGAAATGTTAATATTCCATACGACGAGGCAAAAGAACTCGGAAATATTGAAAAAATTTCAATGTCGAAGAATTTAACTATGACAACAATATCTACAACTATAGAGGTGACAAGCGAAAATAATTATTCCTTAATAAGTCAGTAGCTAAAATCACCCCAGATGATATTACTCCGTGACCTTATACCTAGCGTGAAAATTGACATAATAGAACTCTGCTTAGATGATCTCAACGCGAACCTTAATTTCTGGGACTTCGATTTGAGTATATTAGATACGCAGCGGGAAATGGTAGTAATGGAGCTTTAAATGGTAAATGAGGGAGTGGTGAGGCGAATGTTTTCGATTACACCTCTAGTCAATAGAATACTAACGAAGTGAACCAAAATACTAAATCCGTATCTGCTCAGATTCTAGCTCATAACCGTTTTGTATAAAGAAATATGTATATGTACTGAATCAGAGCAGATAAGTTTAATCGGAGATAGTTTTTAACCCATACTAATCTACCGAAAATTGAACATTATTTCGAAGTAAATTATGCTCACCAGTGAATAAATAAATAAATTAATATATCCATAGGCTTACGTTTAACTCAGGTTGAACTCGTAATCAAATAGAAGTAATTTATCGCTACTCACTTTAGTGATAATAATTATCTAAATAACTTATAAGTCACAGTGAAAAAATTATATGATATAAAGAATAAATACACTATAGGCAACCAGTTTACTATTGGTACTACTTTTAACGATACAACCTCGAGGGTCTAAAGATCGTGTTCTATATCAAAGGTAGTAGCAATAACAACTACCTCTTTTCCCTTCAGAATTTTCTACGGTGCTACGAAAAAATCGAGGCGGCCATTGAATCTTGTGCGAAAGGCAATCGGTTTATCAAATTCGATAAAACAGGAACCACTAACGTAATGCTTCCTTTGAATAGTAAACCCGGGGGGAGCCCGTACGTTCCCGTGTTTTTGATCAACAAAAAAATTCCCGGCGGTGGTGGTGGCGGCGATGGAAACGATAATGTTATTACGTCGAAATCCGGTATCTCCACTAGGGAAGAGGTCGATGGCGCGGTAGTTAATACGAACGCGGAAATGGTAGCAGAAGATGAGAGCATATCGGCATCTAGCCCTTCCATCGGCGATATCGACGATGACGAGATCACTACTACTCCTCGCGCCGAGGAGTCTGAAGAAGAGAATAGTCTGGGGTGTAATAATGGGGACGACGGAAAAGTTGAAATCGAATACGAAAACGAGAATAATACCAACGCCGCCGCTGTAGACGTTGACGACGAAATAATTTCGGAAACCTCTTCCGTCAACGTTACCGATGAAGGAGAGAATTGTCGGGAGTGCATCCTTAGGGACGACGCGAATTGCGGGATCGAAAATGAAGATAATACTGACGCCGCCAACGCTGCTGTAGACGTTGAAGGGGACGAACGTATTTCTTCGGAAAGCTCTTCCGTAAGCGTTGCCGATGAAGAAAATTTACCGGTTAGTACTCATCGCGACGAGAACGTTCAAGAAGAGAACAGTCAGGAGAGTGCTCGTAGGGACAGAACGACTTGAATGAGGCCAGGGATAACGGGAAACAAAAGGTTAAATGTAAGAGAAATAGCGCCGAGGAGCCGCAGTATGACGTTGAGACGACGATGGTGACCATTAAATTACTCCGCAAAAAACAACTAAAAAATAATTGAATAATTATATGGTGACTTACGATAGAAATAATATAGGCAGTCGAATTAAAGGATACTTATTCTATATAGTAGGCGGATGATATGAATAGATATACTGGAAGTGTTATCCAGTGTGCTAAAACGTAACGTGAATGAGATAGGGAGATACGTCACTTATTTTTCTCTCTCTTTAGCCAGATCAGTCTGTTTTAATTATAGAACTATGTGGTTTAATATTCGGAGGAGAGAGAGGACGTATGGAATCGAGAGTTGGATGATGAGAGAGAAAGAAGATTGATTTCCAAGAAATAGTCCAAATCTTCAGAGAAAACGAAAGATGAATAGAATCGGAGAGAGACGAAGGAGACGATGGAGAAGACATGAGAGAGAGAGAGAGAGACTGGAGAATCGATGTTGATGCAAAGAATGAGTAAAACAGAGGATACTGGAGACAGAAGACACATCGACGTTAGTGCATCAGCATACTAGGGACATAAGAGAGACGAGAGAGCATCATGAGATGAATGTTGATTGAGAAGCAGGTAGAGAGGTGAGAATGGAGTGACTGAGAGAGAGAGAGAGACAGTTTTTCAGAGACGGAGAGAGAGAGAGAGAGAGAGAGAGAGAGAGAGAGAGAGAGAGAGAGAGAGAGAGAGAGAGAGAAGAGAGAGAGAGAGAGAGAGAGAGAGGGCTTCGGTGTTACTTAACGCAATAGAGAAAGAGAATAGAAGTGAGTGATTGCTTATGACGGGAAGGAGAGAGGTAAAGAATGAGAGAGGAGAAAGAAGGAAGGAGAGACATGAACGAAAATCTTTAAAAAATTAGAGTAGAGAAATAGAGAGCGAGAGAGGAAAAGCAACGTATGATGTAGAATGTAGAAGCAGAGAAGTGGAATAGAAGGGAATACCAAAAGGAGTAAGAGAAAGAAATGCGAAAACAAAGTTTTGGAGAGAGAGGAAGAAGAATAAGAAAAGGAGAAGGAGGGCAGAAAGGAGAAGGAAGAGAGAGAAGAGAGAGGAGATAAGAGAGAGAGAGAAGAGAGAGAGAGAGCGAAACAGAAAGGATGTGATATCTTCGAATCAACCTTTGTGCCAGATCCTAATCAAGACTTTTGATATCGTCTAGTGGTGTTGTCCGAGCATCGAATTAATACGCACCGCACCGCAACGTCACCGCAGTAAGTGCACAAAGCACAGCCAAAGTCAAATTTTGTTGCACTGCATGCACCTCTATTTTCAATGCATCACTGCACATACAGTAACTGGATTTTTGTGGGTCCGTGCAGCGCCCGCACCGCTGGTGCATAGGCAACCCTGTCTAGTGCTATGGTAGTGAGTCTCATAATAGCTCTTACCCTAAGTACATGTCATACAACAATTTATATTTCTAAAAATTCAAGTAAATTTATAATATAGACGAGGTACGTTCGAGTAATGATTGCTGAGTAGAAATTTATTAGATTTACGAGAGATTATATTATAATTTAACACATGAAAAAAATCATTTTTCTTTAATGGAATTAGGTCCCCAGTTATTCCTGCCAATCTTTGCTCAATTGTGATCAGATTGTGACCAATGATAGATGAAAGAGGAAAGATATGCCTAAGTGTTAACGTTCTCGAGTTATGTTAATAGCAGTGTAATATATGGTACTCACGATTAAGACAAGTGCTCGTGCTAGTGATTGCATTAGATACTGAATTATAATAGTTAAGGGCGCTGTCTTAAGTAATAACAAATTCTCTTTTATATTAAAGTTAGGTGATAATACGCGGATGGAAGTAAATATGCAAAACGATACAGTGTATAGTATAATATGTAATAGAATATTACTATCTAAAGAAATATAGTTAATATATATATATTTTATATAATACAAGATGATATATATAATAATAAATAGTATATATTATATATATATATATATTACTAATTATATTTACACAGTATATACTAGTTTGTACATACCTGCAACTAGGAACCCGTTATCTCCTCTAATTGATTTGATAAATTACATTGATTCAGTCCAGCATACGAACTTATTCTAAGCTGAGATTAATATTTATATTCGAGACACGTTATTTCAGAACTGCATGATCAATCGTTTATAACAACTAGTAAATCAAAAATAATTAGTGATTAGTCATATATTGATATGTATTATTAATCATGTGGTTCAGAAGCAATCTGAAGGTTCAATCTACCTTTACCTAAGCCGTGAGAAATATTTCTTTAATATATGTCTGAAGGACCATATTATGAACGACATCCTTAGATAGCAATATCACTCTAGTAAGGTCATAATCTTCAGAGCTTTACTTTCCGGGGCTATGGCATTTTATTTGCTCAGAATAGTATCTTAACATTTCTTGTTTTTATGGCTTCTTTGAAAAATTAGTTGAGTCGATATGCTAAGTTAAATTTTTATGAGCTAAAAATCGGTGTTTAATCTTCAGCAAAGGGATGTGAGATTTGTCATATTCAAACCATCATTGAAAAGTTTCTGTCAGAATCTGTTGCACTCAACTATTATCATTATATATATTTATACCTATATTACTTCTAGTTCTGGTACACGCAGCTCAGCTTATTAGTAGTAGAATTGTCAATGTAGTATTAAATTCAATATATTAGGTAGTGAAAATATTTAGTGTCAGTTGTATATTTGGTTGATGAAATTTGTTATATTTTCATTCTTGGCAACACTTTTTATACTTTACAAAATCAGTGAGGAGAGGTTCTCTCTCACAAATACCTTTCCAAGTGAGAGGGTGGTAATGATGTGGAGGTTGCACCTTTTTAAGAAAGATAATATGGGGTGGATAGTGATCACTTACAAAAATTTGGGTTTAACTGCTTTAACTTCAGCATGCATAAAGGCCCAACATTTCAAAAACTAAGTCAAAAGTAGAGGTCCTACCACAAGGTTATGCCCTAGATTAGGGATCTGTTCTCACCTTAACCAACCCGAGAGTCATAAGGTAACCACAAGCCTGAGTAGGGATTTAATGCTGGATCTGTTCACCTTACCAACCCAGGATGAGTGTGGTCACTAAAGGTAACCACAAGGCCTATAGGGAATCTACTCGTTTTACCAACCCAGGAGGGGTCATAAGGTAACCACAAGGCCTATAGGGATCTATTCACTTTACCAACCCAGGAGAGGTCATAAGGTAAAATCACTGGAAGAGGATGAGGTGAATATAAGAACACGAGAAATAAAGAGACGGTAAGAAGCTACATGGGCCTATCGATGTCTCACCCCTGGCAAATTAAATAATTACTCAGAGAAAAATTCCGTTTGGTAAATAACATGATCATGCAACATGTCACCAACCTAAGGTTTTGTAAAGACCTAAACAAAGGACAATAATACTATTTTGCAGATTTATTTTTGCTTCCACCACAATAGAGATAAGGTCCCCAAGGAGAATGGTGAGGCGCATCGTAATCAACCAGAATTTATACTGGTAAGGGTAATTGACGAATATAGTATGGCTTCATTTTCATTCGTTTCATTTATTTATTTCTACAATGGCGTGGTATCTATATCCTTAACATCGGCACCACTTAACAAATATGTTTTTATTTTATTTATTTATTTATTTAATTTAATTATAAGGGCGTGGTAAACCTTAAAATCGGCACCACTTAACAAATATTTTTGGATGTAAAAAAATCTTTGTATTTTAAATCATAAAATTAATTAGAGATTAAATAAAATAATGATTTAATAAAAGTAAATTGAATATATAGTATAAAAATATATACATATGAAACAAAAATAGACAAATAAATTATCTACTATAATAAGTTCAAACATATTTAATGAATACATATTAAAATATATTTAAGTAAATAAATACTGAAATAAAGAGAATGTAAGAAGAAAAGTAAATAAAATATATACAAAATATGCATAACTCACTATAAACATAAAACCAATAAGTTACATTATGAAAATGAAGAATAGAACTAACAAAAAAAAATAAATAAAATAAAAATAAAAGATAAAATGATTTAAGAAAAGAAGAATTAAATCAAATTAAATGAAAAAAATAAAATTGTAAAAATACTCAAAATAGTAAGTACAGCTATAACCAAATAAATAGATAAAAACATATATATGCAGAATAAGAAAATAATTAAAACGAGAAAATAACAAAATAGAATATGAAATAAAAACAGAATAATAAAATAAAATAAAAGCCGTATACATAAAACTATACAAATAAAATAAAAACTTCATAAAATAATACATTTGTAAACTGGCCCTATGTGACTAGGAAGTGTTCATTTAATTATCTTATTTTAACTGTCAAATAATATATCTCTTGAAATTCTATAAATATATATCAAGATTATACAACTCCTACATTAATGAGATTAAAAAGGATTACATGCACTTTTCCTAAGATTTGTGTAAATTACTATAAGTTTTTTAAAAATTATAAAAATATAAAATAAATGGTAATCTATTCACATCATGAACATTTATGAGAGGTTAATAAGCCTTATTTGTCACCTGCCTTCATCTTATGAGCATTGTCAAGTATCATTAATCAATTGTTAGGTATCAAAATAGCCAAGACTATATATTTCATTATGATAATTTCACTGCACTGCACTTTTGCACTTAATATTTATTTGCCTTATAAATAATAGCACCTTTCTCAATATTACCAGTGGCTCACCACCACTAATTCTTATCCCTATGAATAATATTATTAATTATTTATTATTATTTATTTTATTATTACATTATTTATTCTTACACTTAATAGTATTATTATTATTATTATTATTATTATGTATTATTATTATGTATTATTATTATTATTATTATTATTGATTTTATTTTATTATTATTTATTATTATTATTAATTTTATTAATTATTTTCATTATTATTTATTATTATTATTTTATTATTATATTTGCAATTTTACTTCAATTTCCTATTTTAATCATCACCATTGTTATTGTCATTTGTTGAAGACATCTTTTTTCTCTTCTTCCCCACATCTTCCTAAAATGTTTTTAACTTGCCCTCCATGTTGCGAGATCAATAGCATCTCCCAGCACATTCATTTAGGTTCTCTGCATGTGGTCTTTGAGTTCAAGTGGAGTTAATTCTCAGATCTCATATTCTGCGATACAGAATGAATGTGTATCAGGTCTTCTTCAACTCCACATATGTCACAGTTAATCGCCATTTGAGAACCTGTTTCTCCATTTTAGGTTCAAAGTATTGGATCTGGCCTTGAAAAGTATCACTGAGTAGAAGAGATTGTCCGTAATCTGAGCTTTTTCAATTTCTATTTTCCATCTTCGGTACATTTGTAGACTTTCTTTGCTTCCTATTTCTTCTTTCATTGATGTAGGTCCCAAGCTTTTACTTTTTCAGCAATCTCTTTCTTGTCAAGCCTTTCTATTGCTACTATGTCTATCATAACTTTGTCCATGTATCCAAGTCCAGTCTTCCACCATTTTTTCCCTTCTGCTTTCATTTTTTCAAGTATGTGCTTTAAGACTTCTTTCTTTCCATCTGATATTGATTTCATAATGCATTTTTTGAAAATTTTTTTTTTGTAATCACGGCTATGTCGGGCAATAACACAAAAAAAATAATAAATATATTCTTATAATAAAAGTTTTATTAAAGTTTGAATCGCCCGAGTCAGCCGACCGTGGAGGGGTAAAGCGGACCACCATTGAGGGGTGACTCGGACCATCTGTTTAAATTCGTCTTTTACGTATAATTTCCAATTTTTATATTTTAATTTTTACTTAATATAATAATTATTTATCATATAAAATTCGTAATAAGTAATAAAAATGTCATAATGATAAATAAAAATACGAAAGTATAAAATAAGTGGTCCGATTCCCTCTCGCCCAAAAATTTTTGAATTTTTGAACTCGTTTTTTTTTTTTTAAATTTCATTTTTTAAAAAAATTTTCCTTTAATTTTAGTAATTTTTTTTAGATTTAAATTATTGAAGATAAAAAAAATGTAAATAATAATACGTAAATACGAAAAACAATGGTGGTCCGAGCACCTCATCAATTTTTACGGCGGTGAATCGGACGTTAGGCCCCGGTTTTTTGCCACTAATACTGTTGGACAAATAAATTCAACCTTTGCCGTTTTAAAGCAAACATACTCAGGTGTACCATGAAAAAATAATTAATCGATCCACATTTTTCATTTTATAATGAAGTTAAAAAAACTCACATTTTTCAAAAGTGAAGTTCTATTGAAGGAATTTTGTACCCTAATTTCTAACATTTTTAAAAAATTAAATACTTTCAGACTTAATTAGATTAAATAAAACTTGTAGTACTACCGCGTGGCTATAAAATGAGCGAAAAAAATTTTTTTTTTTTTAATTATTTTTTATTTTATTTAGAGTGGACCGAATCACCCCTCCTAAAGAGGCGGGCCCGGTCACCCCGCCCGACGCTATGTGTTTTAAGACTTCTTTTTTTCCTTCTGATATTGATTTCATATATTTTAACTTGTTAGTTATTATTCTTCCCTGCATTGATGATGCTCCAATCTCTCCCCTCAGAACTGCAGTGGGGGTGTACCTAGTCCCTCCTAGTATCTTCCTGTAAACTGTGTTTTCAATTGTTTGTAACTTATCTAATTCTTGTTTTGTGAAGCATTACATGGATCATATAAAATAGCTGGGAGTGCCACATTTTTCCAGTACGTTTTCCCTATAAGCAGTTTGTTGCAGCTCTTCTCAATGACTGAACCTGTTTGGCTAGCCAAGGTGTGGGCCTTATTTATGAGATGCAGCTTCTGAGTTTTAAACATGTTTTTTTCATTGTTTATATATAAGCCTAGGTATTTTATTTTGTCCACCACTTTGATACCTTCAATCTCCGTTGGTGGTTGTTCCATGTTAAAAATCAGTACATTGCTTTTCTCTTTGTTTATTTCTAGACCACATTCCCCACTTATCTGTAGTAATGTCCTAATATTTGCAGCTGCATCGTTTACATTTTCTGCTAAGATCAGGCCATCATCAGCAAAGAATAGACTGTTTATTTTTATGGAACCATTGTTGAATCCCTTTTCTTTCTCCAATTCCTTAATTATTTTGTAAGTAACAAGTTTGAATAATGTAGTAGATCCTGTACACCCTTGCTTTATTCCGCTAGTAACTTCTATCTCTACATTTTCTATTTCATTTCCCAACTAAACTAACTTAATGTAGGTTTTGTCGTCTGTATATACTTGTGCAATGGGCTTATTATTTCATGTGAAGCTTGTACTTTTAGAACTCTTTATAGTGATTCCTACTACTGATCCAAAAGCTTTTTTTTGAAAATCTATAAGACTACCAATTAATGGTGGTGTCCTTCTGTATGATTCTTCACGCAGTATTGCAAAAAGAAAAGATAATCTCATTCTTGCACCTTCTGCTTAAACCTGATTGATTTTCCTTTATTTCATCACATATTTTAAATGTGTTCTTCAATTTCATTTTTATTATAATGTCATGAATTGTTTGTAGGATGTATCAGTTAATGCGATAGGCGCCTTAAATCTTTTACAGTTGGGTTCCTCTTTTTTTCTATCATACTTGTTATAGATATTTTCCATGATGTCGGTTTATGTTCCTTTGTTAAGTTCTTTGTTGAAACAATTTGTGAGAACCTGTATACATTGTTCACTTCTGATTAATACCTTATATAGTTCTGGCTTAAGACCATCTGGCCCTGGTGCCTTCTTCCCTTTTAGCTTTTGTAAGCACCTTCTGACTTTATCAGTGGTTATGACTGGGTTTGTTCATCGGGTTTTATGGAGTTTTTATTGTTATGGCCTGTTCATTTGTTTTCTCTCATTGTAGAACGAAAATTGTGTACTCCACTTTGTATCGTTGGGTATCTTGTTCGTTAAGTCTTTATTTCCTCGTTTTCGAGTTATCGTCCGCTTCTTAGTAATTCGGTTTTCTGTTTGCAGTATATGGTTTCCCAAAATCCAGTTAATTCTTTTCCTATTTCCTCTTTGGTATTATTTACATTTTCATAATGAAGTTTGTCTCCTTCATGGTTTTATTACTCCTTAGCTTCTTATATTCTCCCATAATTTGTTGTTTTTATCAGATTTTATTTCATCTGTTAGTTTTTTCTCATATGTTGTTATTTCTTGTGTTATAAGTTTGTGCACTTTTGTTTTTTGTTCTTTATACTGCTCCCAGAGCATATTTTTGGCATGCTCTTCTGCTTCATTTCTTCTTTTCCTATTAATTTCTCTTCTTTTTTTTATCGCCTTTCTTATTTCTTATTATATTTTTTATAACATTTTGGTGTATAGCCTTAAAAAGAAATGAATTGACTGACGAGTAAATTTTTGCCAACCGCTTTTATAAACTTAAATTGAAAGTTGAAATTATGATTTGTGAATTATGTTAGTTTTTAGCTTTTTAAAGTTTCTATATAAAATCCAACATTGAATTAAATGCATTTAATTAGAGTTGGAAAACATTCAATTAAAAATATTTACTTTAAAAAAAATGTTGATCGATATATTTTATTTTTAATCGAAAAATCGAAATGAATCAGTGGCTTGTTTATGTTTTAAAACTAAAAAATTAATATATATATTTTAACAATTGTGTATCTATATAAGTCTTACCTTGGATTTGTTGTTTTCAAAGAAATTATGCTCTTTGAGTATTCTGAGCCACTAAGATAACCCAGCCTTGTGGTTTTAGTCAATTAGCACTTACAATAACTTAGTAGGTAAAATGGTATAAAAACTATTATATACTTTCACATATATATCTTCTATTTTGCTCATTTTAGTATTTTATTTTAGGATATAGTATTTTATTTTAGGATATAGAAACTATTAGCTATATTCAGTATTTTGTTTTAGTGGAATTTATATTTTGTCCCCTTCAATATAATTAACACTAAATTTCACTAAAAAATCACAATGTCTTGCTACAATTGAAAAGCGGTACTATTTAGTCGTGTTTGTGTAATCAAATTTAAAATAAAATGTAAAAGGGTATAGAGGTAATTTCTTCATTTTCTTTTCAAATATTTTCACTATCAACCTATCTCTATTCTCTTTCCTTATTACTTATCAATACCCTAACTAAGATTTTTAGTGATAGATTACTAAAAACAAAAGGCAGAGTTATCTATGGACTATCAAGATTCTTATTCAGAGCAAAAAATTCATTTGAAACCAAGCAAATTCAGCGTAAGGCTAATGTAGAATTCCAATTGTACTTATATATACTTTTTTAAAGTCTTATTCTTTCAAGAATTTTTTGTTTATTTAATCTGCTTTAGATTAAATTTTCGTCAATTTGTCTAATCTATATGTCTTAACGAACGGATTTGGTTGTCAAGTTCTTGAATAATGCGTGGTAGCATATGCAAAGTATTAATCTAGGCTTCGAAGCTTATAGCAGTCTCGATATTTTGTGTATAATTTAGGTCAAAATCTATTTAAAATTTAAGGTTATTTTTAATATAAGAAAAGTAATAGACGGTCGAGCAGTGGGCCTATCCAGACTAGCTATTGGTGTTTTAGTCCTAATTTTAGTTAGTCATAGTGTTTTAATTCAAATTTGGTATGAGAGTTAGATAAGCAATGCAAAATTGCCTAACCATTCCATTACAGTGATTTCCTAAAAAAAAATCAGCTCAAACTAGGCTAGGCTAGGTCCATTTTCACCTCAAAAATTTGTTTTTTTTGTGTGTTGTGTTTTTCTAAACACTGTTCAAACATTTCGAATACAAATAATATTTTGTCCTGGTGGTAGGCCATATCTCAATTTTTCCTCAAAATTCAATTTCAAAGTTAGGTCTTGTAGGCCTAGATCATACTTTCAACTTCAAATTTTGTTTTTATTTTTGGTCTAATAGACGTTTTCAAAATCAAATCAATAATTTGGCTGTTTTGGTAGGCCATTCTTCTTTTATTTCATCTTCTTCAAGTTTCAGTTTGTCTTGGTCACTCTAGCCAAATTTTTCAGGCGAAATGTTGACCAGAGATACAAGCCTTTTTGATAGAGTTAATAAAAAATCTAAGCCTATAGTTTAAGCCATTTCATCCCTCAAGGCACAATTAGATATTATCTTGGTCAAATAGAGAGTAGGCCTATAGATATAATAAAGAAAGATGCGTTTATGTAAAGGATTTGTAGAGGGAAGTAGAGTCGTTGTTTAAAGATATTAACAAAAAGATACCAATATATAAACAATTGTATCAACGATAATGAAGTTGACTCTCTCATTCCTGAGTTTCATAATAAGGAGTTGTGTAGTCAGATCAGTACCAATGCTCGATTATAAATTAAGTGAATTAAATTTAAAGGGATCAAATTTCAACCCCTCCAAAAAATTCTTGCTCTCATTTCAGTGAATCTGTTCTTAGAGCAATAGATTGTTGTTTCTTTGAGGGCAACTGATAAGTTTGCTTATAAAACCTTCATTTCAAAATTTAAGAGCTCCTTAGATTTACAAAAAATTTAAGTGAATCCATTAAACTTCATTGCTTAAAAAATAAATTAAAGGGATATGCGTACTCCCTAATTCAGAATCTTTCTATTAGTGATTATAATTATAATAAAGCTCTTGAACTTCTAGATAAAGAGTTTTTAGACGAAAAATTCATCATTGATGAAATCATTAAAAAAATAATATCTTTGAAACCAGCATTTGACCCAACATAGACTGCGACTAGGGTTTACTTAAATGATATCAGGACATTAATATATGAACTTGAGAGTTATAACCTCAAATATCTTGAGGGAGGCAACTGGATTAGTAGTACTTAGCCACATAGTTTTATCAAAATTACTTAATGTGGTAGTAAAGGAAATTAATTACTCGCAAGTTGAATACCAATTACCCTGATTTAAATCAAATATTTGATAGCTATAATGAAGTTATCAAAATTATTGTTAAAACGTCAAATCATAATAAGGTCAAAATTTCATTCAGTCCTTTCATAATACTTATTTCAAAATTAAAAATGTAAATACTTCGATAAGCTAATTTTAAATTTAAAAATAATGAAATCAAGGGACGAATGAGTCCTTTAAAATTAATAATAGGCTGATTCCAATTCTGCTTTGCATAATTTCAAAACATGGTAATGCAGTTAGTGGAAATGAAGCTTCTCATAGTATTGATTCTTCCACTTCTAAAATCAAGGTTATTAAATTCATGTAGATTTTGTTCATTCAAGGTCCATGTGATACAATTGCAAGTTTATCAACTAGATTTAAGATTAAAAGATATATGAATGAGATCTATCGCAGTAAATTGTTCAGTACTAAACATATACTGCAGATCAGTGAGTCCTGGACTTGAGGAGCAAGCTTTCTTTCATTTGCCAAAGTTTGTAAAAAAGAGAAGTCATATTACAGCTCTTTGGTAAGCAAGGAAAAGTTTCACCTCACAAGTAGTAGGGGAGGGCATATTGCATGCTTTTTTGACCTTGCAACAGGCGATTTTTACTGACCTTGACTTATTTTTGACCTTCACATTTATGGGCTTGACTTTTTTTTTTGGGCCAAATTTTTACCTGACCTTGACTTTTTTGACCTTCACTTTTTGGGGCTTGACCTTTTTTGAGAACCTAATTTTTTGAGAACCTATTTTTTGGCAACCCTAATTTTTTGGCAACCCTAATTTTTGGCGCCCTTTCGAAGAGGGTTGCGTCAAACGGTTGCGTTAGCAACCGTTGTAACTTACCCACCTATTTTCGACCATGGTCATTTTTTGCCACACTCATTTTTTTTGTCCTTCTTTAGGGGCTTAGCGCTTTTTTTATTGTTTAACCTTGTTGTTTGATTCCGCGACACACAGGATGCGAAGCAAGCCCGCGGTTTTATGGCGCGCGTTCCCGCCGGGCGTTTCCATCCCACTGAAACCGTAGGTTACATCCGCACGCTTTGTCAATCTCTTGTACATCGGCCAACCAGCCGTCCCGAACCCATCTGCACACATACACACACAACACACTACACACAACAACCACACAAACACACCACATCACACACACAACACACACACATCATATGCCCACGTGGTCATGACTCGCGATTTCAAATTCGTCCACTGGTTTCATTGTCTTTAACTACTCAAGCCTTATGGCGTCCTTCACAGTTCGAGTTCTATCGGTTCAGTATTCAAAATAGAACTCGACTCTCACCTCAAGCAAACCCTGACCTTTTAAACCACACGTCCAGCGGTACGATTTGTTAGAATATAAAATTTAATTTCCATGTATAGAAAAGAATTGAGAATCGAAGTTTAATAATAATTATAATAATAATAATAATAATAATAATAATAATAATAATAATAATAATAATAATAATAATAATAATAATAATAATAATAATAATAATAATAATAATAATAATAATAATAATATAAATATATAATAATATTAATAATTTAAATATATAATAATATATAATAATAATTATTATATCTTATTTATATATATATATTATAATTATATATATATCTATATTATATATATATATTATATATTATTATATAATATATGATATTAAAAAATAAATATTAATTTTCTTATGATAATATATATATTAATCTATTATAATATATATATATATATATAAGAGAGAGAGAGAGAGAGAGAGAGAGAGAGATTTATGTCGGCGTGCGCAGCATTTCGAGCCCTTGCTGCTATCAGTGAGCCACGTGTTTAATACCGAATTTAATAATAATAATAATAATAATAATAATAATAATAATAATAATAATAATAATAATAATAATAATAATAATAATAATAATAATAATAATAATAATATAATAATATAATAATATAATAATAATAATAATATAATAATAATAATAATATAATAATAATCTCGAGAACAACCATGTGCTTTAGACTGTCCCACTCAACCCACTAACCAAACATGCACATGCAAATCACCCTAGTGACTTAGTCGCTATTATTATATATATATATATATATATA
Organism: Trachelipus rathkii; assembly: GCA_015478945.1. Taxonomy (NCBI): domain Eukaryota; kingdom Metazoa; phylum Arthropoda; class Malacostraca; order Isopoda; family Trachelipodidae; genus Trachelipus; species Trachelipus rathkii. Next base: position 14,158 of record JABUQX010074003.1, on the reverse strand, counting down.
TATATATATATATATATATAATATATATATATATATATATTATATATATTATATATATATATATTAATTATAATATATATAATATATAGAGAGAGAGAGAAGAAGAGACGAGAGAGAGAGAGAGAGAGAGAGAGAGAGAGAGAGAGAGGAGAGAGAAGAGAGGAGAGAGGCTGCGTGCGCATCATTGCTCCAAATGTTTAATACCGAATTTAATACTCTTAATAAAATAATAATATTTTTATACTTATCGAATTTCTTAATTTATCTTAATTATTTTTGTTAAAAAATAATTTAAAATTCAATGCGTAAATAATTATTTTGTCTCTAGAACTAGCACGTGGAGCAATGCACAGCATTTCGAGGCAGTTTCTGTCATTGTTTTCTAGTAATAAATGATTTCTCCGATTTGAATAATATAATAATAATAAATATATGATAAATATCTAAGAATAACGAAAATTTTATTTTTATCTTAATTAATTTTATTAAAATAATTACAATTACAAAGTTTGGCGTCGAAACTGCAAAAGACTTAGAACTAGCACGTGGAGCAATATCTTCGAACAAACGCACGGCCCCATCTAAAAATATATATTATATAATATATATAATACTATATATATATATATATATATACTATATATATATATATAATAATAATATTTATATATATATATATATTATATATATACTATATATATATATTATATATATTATATTTATTATAGTATATATATATTATTATATATATATCACAGATTTACTTACACACACACAGATTTACTTACACACACACGGATTTACTACACAGATTTACTTACACTCACACAGATATACTTACACACACACACACACACACAGATTTTACTTACACACACACAGATTTATTACACTCACACACAGATTTTACTTAATACACAGATTTACTTTACACACTCGATTTACTTACACTCACACAGAATTACTTACACACCACACAGATTTACTACACACACACACAAGATTTATCTTACACACACAGATTTACTTACACTCACACAGATTTACTTACTCACACACAGATTTACTTACACTCACACAGATTTACTTACACTCTCACAGATTTACTTAAACACAACACACAAATTATGACACACAACAACCAGATTCTTACTCACACACGACAGGATTTTAAATTACATCACACAGAATGTACTTACACTCACACATTACTTACACACACAACACACAAACCACACAACACACTCAGACTTACTTACACTCACAACACAGATGTTACTTACACTCAGCACACAGATTTATCTTACACACATACACTATGAATTACTACACACTAACTCTGTCACTTATACCACACACACGCAACACAGATTTAACTTAACAGATTTACTTACACTCACACCAGATTTTACTTACACACATTACACAGTGCGCTTATACACCATACACTATGTATTTATACACACATGCACTCACCCATAGACACTTACACTAGCCATATACACTTACACTCACCCATAGACACTTACATTATCCCATAGACTGATGTGCGATTGGTGTTATTATAAGTGCTAGGATGTTAGTACTATGGAGCAATTTTCTAACCTTTTTCTTAGCCTTGTTCTAACCTCGCACTCATAGACAGAGCTAACTATTGA
>JABUQX010074003.1:0-2500 GCA_015478945.1 Trachelipus rathkii | reverse complement strand
TTTTTCACTAGTCGCAAAAGAAGCAAGTTTAAGGTAAATAACGAAAGAAGTTAATGACTCATTGAACGGCACAGTCACATATCATCTTACTTTCTTCAGAACCATCAAGAATGAGAATTACGCAAAAGAAAAACGTCAAACATTTCTAAACGGGATAATAAACGTGTTAAGAATAAACACATTTGAGCCATTGAAGAGGAGCGTTAGGAAATTTTTTGGAAAATAAGTTTAAAATTTCAATTTTAATTCTAATACAATTTAAAATCTGAAAAGAAAATATTTTATAATAGTAATATAACGTAACGATTAACGGATGTAGGGAAAAATTTTAACTCGTTAATAGTGTCCGTTACTTTTTTTCGAAATTAACGAAAGCGTTTAAAGTTAACGAAAAAATTAACGAGTTAATTACGGATTTAACGCTTTAAAACGCGTTAATGCCCACCTTTGTATATATATATATATATATAATATATATATATATATATATATTTATATATATATATATATTATATATATAATATAATAATAAATATTATATCATTCAGCATCCCGAAAGGCCAGGCATGTAACTAAAAACTATAACAGGTACAGCGAAAATAAATATCATTTTAATTAATCCAGGAGACATTTTTACCCCGGAAATTAAAAAAAAAAAATAAAAAAAAATAACGCTTTTTAAAAAATTAAAATTGGTAAAAATTTTTGAAACACAATTACAGTTTGGTTGACAATTGAAGATGCCGGCTACTCCGAGGGAGGAACGCAGAGGTTGCTGCAATGTTGGAATTTTTTTTTTTAAACTAACCAATACCCACGGGTAAACAAACGGTAGATGAGTGGGGTTTCTCGGCTACCGGGGGACGACGGGGGGGATTTCCCCCCCCTCTGTCTCCGTCGGCTCGAGCCCAAAAAAGGATATAAAAAGAAAGAATAACAGTTTTCTCCAAAGGTCAAAAAAGTGCTATTTGGGCACTTTTGCTTCTAGAACTATTGCAACTTTTAAGGTCATCAAGATCAAATTTTAGGTTAGAATTTTTTTTTTTTTTTTTTTTTTTTTTTTTTTTTTTATTTTTTTTTTGTTTTTTTTTTTTGTTTTTATCAAATATTTTTTAAATGTTATTTAAAATAAAAAAAAAAAATTAATTCAAAATAAAAAATCAAAAAATTTTATTTTTAAGTTTTTTTCCTTTCGAATGAAATTTCTTGCTGAAATCATAAATGTTATTTATTTTCCTGTAGATGTATAGTTTTCTAGTTACATGCTGAACTCCTAACAGGGCCTATATAGATATATATATATATATATATATTATATTATATATATATATATATATATATAATATATATTATATATAATATCATATATATATTATTATATATATATAATATATATATTAATATTATCTTTATATATATATACTATATATATTAGTAATTCGCAAAAGTTAAATTTGATTTTCGGTTGATTTAATTCGCTTTATGGAATTCTATTTTATATTTTTTCTAAAGATTTTTGGGTTGAAGGTAACTTTAAGTAGCTGATTGTCCTTTATTCAATCGTTTTCTGCAAGCTCCAATTGGTCGAATTCTTCTCTTATCAAATTTGGTTAAGTTATCTTCGATCTGCCAAGATACTACAAGAAGGAATTCCTGAAACTGATGAACTGAATGCACTAGTGGGGCCAGGATATCCTGTTCGATAGTATGTATTCTTTTAAGTCCTAGTTCACGTAAGAGCACTCCTTCCCTAATTTTAAATATTCAGACCTTAGCAAGTTTTGGAAAGATTCTGATGTGGATTAACAACAGATGGCGAAAGAATATTTTTGTTTTTCAGTTAACAACATTCTTTCCTTATTTACATGGAAATATTTAGTCATGGCAAACATTCTTTATTTTTGAAACAATAATTAGATTTTCATTTTTATGAATATATTCCTTCAATTTCATTCCGCCTGCTTGAACTTTTTAAACTCGGGCTGATACAGGATATGAATATTTTTTGTGAATAAACCGAGTCGGGAGCCCGACAAATTTTCTTCTGCTCTGTCAAAGGTAACCCGCCAAAGAATGTTTGGCCTTACCGTTTCTTACTCCCCCAAATGCCAATTTCACTCCAGCTCCGGCTCCCACCCACAACCTTTTGGCGGCTCCTGGTTCAGCTTGCACCCTGATGACAATTAGTCTCATAACTTTAGATCTCTTTTCCCTCTATATTTACCAGGATGTCAATTTTTACACAACGACTTCCTAACTTCAAAATTTCTCATGATAACACTGATCGTACAGATTATCATCACAACAACCATTAGTTAAACTTACAACTCTTCAATGGCACAATCATCAGTTCTCGCAAAATTCTTTCCATTTTTAGAGCCCCTGCAAATAATAACTGAATATTTGAAGTCAATCTTCAAGAAAAAGTTTAGGCGCACATTAAATGTTGGGTTCCGCTAAACAGAGAGTTGCATATGGTTTCTTGTCCTTATGATGCTAA
>JABUQX010074002.1:0-12500 GCA_015478945.1 Trachelipus rathkii | reverse complement strand
GCCTAGACTTGATTCTCATAAAAACGGACCCATTAGGCCTATTGAGCAGGAAATTTAGTAATTTTTTATTGTAAGAAAATAACATTTAATATGTTGCCTGTTGTTATCAATCATAAAATTTTATTAAATTCCCTGCCAAGCCACGATTTTAAAGTCAACAATTAAAGACAATAATTTTGAGTTACAATCTAAAAAAACATTTTACCTGAGGAATTTATCAAAACAACTCTCTAAATTTTTTAAAAAATTGAATTAATTTATTTTGACTTCATTTAACATAAGGGATTGCTATAAATTTTTTTTATTTTTTTTTAAAAGCATCTGACGGTAAATGGGCTTTGAAAATGAAATTTGGAGACTTTATAATTTTTTCAGGCTCATTTTTCTTTTTTTTTTTTTTTTTTTTTTACCCGATATCGTTTTTTCTGTCACAGATCATTTCAAACATTTCATATAAGTTTTATGAAAATCTGAAATGGATATAATTGATATTTTCGTCCATAAACAAATGTTACAAATAAGTAATTGGGAGGCCTATTATTTCATATTTATTTTTTTTAAAAGCAACGTTTTCTCAATGAAAATTAATAAATACATTATTTCTTAACGATATAGTAAAAAATAAATAAATAAAAATAACCATTTCTATAACGGCAGTATAATATATATATATATATATATTATTATATATATAATATATAATAATTATATATATATATAAATATATATATATATATATATAATATATATATATATATATATATATATATATATATATATATATATATATATATATATATATATATAAATAATATAACATAATATAATAGATTATGTTCCAATGTACGTTTTCTTTCGCACACAAATGTTCGTTCGTTCGTTGGTTTCTACTATACGCTTACTACAAGTAAGGCGGTTTTTTTGACATTGCGTTGACTATATTATTATACTGTGGTGCTATATCGGCTCCCTCCAAGTCTTCTCTATTATAGGGAGTGCTATATCGGCACCCTCTAAGTCTTCTTTATTATAGGAGTGTTATATCCAAGTCTTCTTTATTATAGGGAGTGCTATATCGGCACCCTCCAAGTCTTCTTTAGTGGTATTCACACCGCCGGAGCTCCACCAATGACTCTGGAGCCGCTACACTCGTCTCCACACAACAGCTTTGCACCGGATCCACAACAGGTCCGCACCAGGTTTCCAACCGGTCTGCACCAGGTCCTTAAAACAGAATAGGACCAGGTTAATATATATATTTTAATACGTATTTTTAATAATAAAAAATTAAATAATAATAATAATAATAATAATAATAATAATAATAATAATAATAATAATAATAATAATAATAGATCGTAGCACTGCTACAACCTATATACATCACATCCGTACAACAACAGTTACGCTAACCACTTTCGTATCTGCATTCGGACTCGCAAATATACTAATAAAAATAAAGATGAAGTTTAATAATAATAATAATAATAATAATAATAATAATAATAATAATAATAATAATAATAATAATAATAATAATAATAATAATAATAATAATAATAATAAAATACATACTATACACCTTGCTTCTCACCTACGTTTTTCCAAACTTTAATACCTATTTTCAACAACCATTTTATGCTTCATCATTACGCAACCTTGATTCTAATTTCCTATCACCTGTTTATCAATAAATTGCACGTCCGGAACCCTCAAAACTATATTTTCATTAAAGAATCCAACAAAGTTATTTTTATCGTCTAAAATGTTTGCGTACATAACCTAACTCAACTGACCCAAATATTATATCAGTTTACTTTACCCAAAATACCCCCAAAAATCATATCAACCTATTTTACGACTAATATTACGTTTGTAAAGACACCACATTTTACTAGCAGATTGCGTTAACGCAACCTAACCTTTATTCATAATACAAATATTGTACCTACTCAATTTTACTCACACCTAAATATTTCACTTTCTGAGCTTAACGCAACCTAACTTACATTTCCTATAAAAATTCTCCGTATTAAATTTCAACATATTCATAATACAAATATTGTACCTACTCAACTTTACTCTCACCTAAATATTTCACTTTCTGAACTTAACGCAACCTAACTATAATATCCATAAAGATTCTCCGTATTAAATTTCAACTCTAAACCTCTTTTATTGCTTTCAAATGCGTTATCGAAACCTACATTATTTCCTATAATCCAAATTAACACACTTTAATATTTAAATCCAACTCTATATTTTCGATGCTAACTTTCCACAAATTCTGATGAAAAATACAATTGAATTTCACTGATATCTACATTCTTTAAACTTTTAAAGTATCAAATTTTTTACTATTATAGAAATTTACTATACACAAGTTATAATTTTAAATATACGCAATTCAACTTAACTTACCCGATTTTCACGGGACACGAAACCTCTAAGATGGTTACCACTGAAACCTCTTCGCAGCAACAATAACACTTTCTTTGTTAACCATACACTTTTTGTTAACAATTACTTTAACGATGACAACTTTTATGACAAAATCCAATTTAAGGACCACTTGAACTTTTAAAGACTCGTTGCTCATCAAACCATCCAAGAATAAAATATCTTTTTATTTTGTAGAAATCTTTCGCATTTAAATTTGTATTCGGGGAGCTAGTTGGTTTATCAACCAACTATCATACAACTCCCCCTCCAAGATTGTATCACAATCTTCAAAAGAAAAAAAAATCAACAACCAATACCACTAAATAACCACTGAACCTCACTTCATTTGTCCTGTTGATGCCCTTCTTCGTGCCTCAGTTCTCCTTTCATATTCAATGACCCTCCTCATCACATTTGGCTGTTCTGGCACAGGTCCTCTCGACCTGGTCATTGGTACCGTATACACATCCGAATCCGATAAACTCTTTTCTTGCTCCTCACGTCCAGTACCTATCATCATTGCATCAGGTACCTCACCCACCTCCAATAACTCATCATATATAGACCGTGGTCTATATTCGGAACCCTCCGGACTGTCACCATGATGCTTGAACCTCTTCTACACCTTCGTATTCTTTCACCCACTGTTCCTCTAACTTCTTGTTGTATGACCGAGTCCACCTCTTGATTCATAGTCGATTCCACTTCTTGCTCCATAATGAAGTCCACTTCGTCACCACTTCCGTCACTGATATGGACTCCCAACGAGTAGCTATTTTCCGGAAACATTAGTGATTTTACAAACTTATTAATATCATAATCACTTTCCATACCACCATCCACCTCCTCTTCATCAAACCAGTCGCGGTACTCACTAGCATTGATGGGTGAAAGCACCGTATCGCAATCTTCCGTTTGGGTTCCTTTAGTCTCACCCACAAATTCCTCCGTTTGCACCGATACACTCTTTTTGCCACCTCCTTCTTTCATTGCCATCTGCTTCAACAAACGCCAAGCTTCTTTAATTTTCGATCCTTGCTTCTTTGGTAGTTCTAACTCTGGTGATGTTCGCCTGTACCGTGGTACATACTCCATTGTCATTTCTGGTACCTCTTCCACTTCTTCCACCTCTAACTGATGTTCTTTTGGATCCCAATCCACCTCTTCACACTTGAAGTATTGTCTCAAATACTCTGGGGGATCCGCCCAAACCTTCAAATGAGAGTAATGTGCTCTTGCAGTTTTAGTTTTACCCTTAATATCGTACGACATACCTCCTGAAATAACCTTAGTTATCGTAAACGGACCCTCATACTTCTCACTCAATTTTCTGTTCAGACTCCTATCCACTGTAACAATTTTTCTTTTAACTCTCACCCCTACCGCATACGGTAACCAATTTGGGTGTCCTTCACGCCACTTCTCCTGCTGATCTCTCGGAATCGGTACCACTTTACCCTTCTCATGCTTCTCCACCATCAATTTTTCCACCGGGGACACCCCAAGCTCGGCGTGCTTTGTATTGTTGTACACCAGCACCGCTCTTGGCAGACAACTGTCCCAATCAATATTCTTCTCCATAATACTCCTCAGGAATTCAGCAAAGGTCCTATTTGCACGCTCCACAGCCCCGTTACTCGCTGGCTTATACGGGCTGCTGTAGATGTGTTCTATTCCATACTCCTGAAGCATTTTCTCAAACCTACCACTTCTAAACTCCACCCCGTTATCCGTTAACACTTTATAAGGTGGCCGCACAAACGCTGGTAACATCTGGAATTCGAAAGCGTCGGCCACACTTCCTGCCGACTTATCCTTCAACGGTTTCACCGCCGCCCACTTACTACAATGGTCCACTGCGACCAAGCAAGCCACGTTACCTCTTCTTGTTTTTGGCATCGCCATCACATCCACTGCTACTAACTCAAACGGGTTCCTGACCTCTATCTTCCACATAGGTGGGAATACTACTTGATGGTCGATTTTATTTAGCTGACACTTTGGACAAGTTCTACAAACCTCTTGTACCACTGATGACATTCTCGGGTGCCACACATATTTGGACACCAATTCCATCAACTTGTCCCTTCCATCGTGCGCCATATTCCTATGTGTTACAACACACACACTAACCAACTGTTGGAACCCAATGACTGCGCTAAAATACTTTGTTCCCATCCTCTTCACCAAAATGGACCCGTTCATTCGAAAGTCGTCTCGATACCGATAAAATTCTTTAAGAAGCACATCTCCTTTCGTTATCAACTGCTTCCTTCTCACCTTTTGTCTCAGTGTCCTTACTACCTCTGATCTTTCTTGCAGCCTAATGATGTCACGAACCGATATTATGTTATCTGCACCTCCACCTTGAACCATTACGTTATACACTCCCACTGTTGTCAGAAATGTATCACTTACATTATCTGCATCATCACCGTGACAAATTATCCCTTCACCAAAGTCCAGTTCAGCCTCTACTTCCTTCAAATAGTTCATACCTAACAGCATACATGCTGGAATGTACCCATTCTGTACCACAGCCAATGGTAACACCACCCGCCGGTATAAAGTACTAATTTCAATTTCTACAGCCATGTTACACTCCACAATACCTGTAGTGACTCCATTAAGTGTCAATCTTATTGACCATTTTCTTCGGATATGCCCGAAATTCTCCAGGTCTTGAACTACACCTTCTTGTATCAGACTTATGACTGCACCTGTATCTAAAAACGCACACTTGCGTACCTCACCAATACAAACTTCCTGCCAAGCTACACCTCCCAATACATGGTTGCAACTTAATCGTGATATATGGCACCTCTCCCGCATCATCAAGTTTATGTCCAGACCTTCATCTGTACCATAATGCACCAAATTGTTTCCAGGATCCTCACTTAACTCATTTTCGGAATCCTCTACTTCCTCTTCCTCCTGCTGTAACTCTTCCTGAGATGGGAGTTCATCAACCATGATGTTTCTATTATTACTGTTAAATGTTCCATCATTTCTTAAGGGGTTAAAATGTGTACCACCAAGCACCTGTATGTGTACACTTTTAAGATTTTCTTTCTTTCCCACTTTGGGACCCAAGTACACCACCGAGCAACATGTACCATGATGCAACCAGATCTTCACCTTAAACATGTCACTTGCCACTAACAACACTTCTGGTACCGGTTCTCTACCAGGCATCCTCAATGCCCTCAAATACTTCAACGACTTCTGTTTCTTCTCTACACCATACAACTTCCGATCTTCTATAAGTGTATCCATTAATGTCTCTCTTAACACTTTGTGATTTTGTACGGTACCCTGTACCTGCACATCCTCCAAAACAGCCTTTAAACTAATAAATAAGGAGTCCGCTCCACCGGGAACTATTTTCATTATGGTTAACCCTCCAGGAAGGGCATATGGATCAGCTGGTTCTTCCTCCTGATCTTCACTCCTATGGCACCTGGACCAAGTGTCCGCAAAAATGTTATCTTTACCCGGATAATACCGCACCTCAAAACTGTACTCACTTAAATCATCTAATACCCGTGCCAGTTTACTATCAATCAATTTCATAGTATGTAAATATACCAGAGGTCGGTGGTCGGTATATAAAATAAAATTCTGACCCAACAAAAATGATCTAAAACTTTTCACCCCCCACCTGATTGCAAGAAGTTCTCTTTCGATAGTTGAGGCTCTCCTCTCACAAGAATTGAATGAATGTGAATTAAAAGCAATCACCCTTCTCTCACCTCCTTGTTCCTGGCACAGCCCAGCTCCCATACCAAATCCACTGGCGTCCACAAATAACTCTAACTGTTTGGCCTCTGGTGAAAAATTCGGAAACGCCAACTCCACCGATTCCTTCATTCTTTCTTTTAAGTCCATAAACGCCTTTGTTCTCTCATCCGTCCACTCTATCGGATCCTTCCTTTTACCACCAGTTAATGCACTAAGAGGTGCCGCTACCTCTGAACAGTTCCTTATAAACTTCCGCTGGAAGTTTATCATACCTAAGTATCTTCTCAATTCTCCGATATTATTTGGTTTTTCTAATTTGTCAATTTGGGCCATAAACTCTGGGAGTTTCCTAATACCTGTACGACCAATAATATGGCCCAAAAACTGTACCTCTTTTTGTACCCAATTACACTTACTAACTTTCACCTTCACGTTGGTTTCACAAAACCGCTGCAGTACCTGTTCTATTAACACCAGATGTTCCTTAAACTCTCCTGAAATCAATAATACATCGTCAACATATACCACCACTCTATCTTTACTGAACCCCGAAAGTATTCTCTGCATTTCCCGTTGAAACGCCGCAGGTCCGTTCTTTAAGCCAAAGCTTAACCTTTTAAAACGGTACTGCCCACTGACAGTCGAAAAAGCTGTAAAATTTCTACTACCCTCCTCCAAATTCATCTGGTAGTAACCTTTTACTAAATCCAAACTTGTAAAATACTGAGCACCGTGACAACCAAAAACTGTTTCTGTGATGTTCGCCATGGGGAACCTGTCCGCCTCTGTCACCTTGTTAAGCCTTCTATAGTCGACACACAGTCTGAGTGTCCCATCTTTCTTTCGTATTGGTACTACCGGTGAGCTCCACTCTGCAGCACACGGCTCCACTATATCTCGTAAACACAACTCCTTTACCTGATGTTCAATTTCTTCATTTGTTCTCTGATCAAACCTCCTGGCCCGTTGATATATAGGGGTATAATCGTGAAGTTTGATCCTATACGGTGTCATTGATGTCTCACTGACATCCGCGTCACTTCTACTAAATACTTTAAGTTGTCTCCACAGTACCTCTAAAATCTGTTCAATCTGTCCTGGTGACAGTTCTTCCATAAATTTTATCTCAGTCTTCAATTTCTCCTTCGTCCACTCCTGTTCATTACTAGATGGACCCGACAACTCCTGCACTGTGGTGTTTACAGTACACACACTGGTTTCATAACTTCTCAACCTGTCTTCATCTACTACTAAATGTGCTGTACCTACTTGCTCACCTTTACCTAATTTTAACTGACCCGGTGTTAACTTCTTTAACAATACTGTACCTCCTTTCTCTACCCACTTCACCAACCCTGGTATGATTTTAAATCTTTTGTTGTAACCTTTTTTACCACCTTCTACACCTTCCAGTAACAACTCTTCCGGCTTTGCACTGTACCCTCCATCATGATTCCTTGGTTTTATCTGTTTAGATCTCCATTCTACCTTAACTGCCTCCCAATCATCCTTCTTAAGTACTGTTTCTTCTACCATATACACAGGCAACGAGGTTACCACCCTTATACAGTCTTTTGATCCATCCATCAAATACACCTGCTCTTTAACACCATTATCACCATACCTCTTAAATGATCCGTCTACAGTATTAAGCTTAATATTATTCTTAACCAAAAACGGCATCCCTAATATCACACCTTCTTTCAACTTTTTAACCACTATGAAATCCGACTGACCATAGCTGATTTCATCAATAGTGATCCTCAACGTTGCGGTGCGGTGCGAATCTAAACACAGCTGTGGATCACCCACACCTCTTAACCTCATTACCTTATTCACTACTACCGGATTTGAGATCCTTGAAAGTTCACTTTCCCCGATCAAACAATATTGGGCTCCTGAATCCACTGTCGAAATCATCTCCACACCATCAAGTTTTATCATCACCCTCAACAACGGTGCCATTTTTAAACTTTCAGGACCCGTGACCTGCATATTACCTGTAGTATGATACACTCCTGTTGTTATATCTGTTGTAACCATACTTCGTACCTTTTGATCCGCTGAGGGCAATTGGACCAAGTATCCTTCATCTTGCTCATCAAAACTATCTTGGCCTCAGGGTCGGCACCCACCCACCTGACTGAACGGGATATTTTGTGGATACATTATACTGGGAGTTGGCTCCGACACGTCCCGGGCAATGGCGGAGCAGGTTCGTTTCCCGAACCTGGTGGTTTGTTCTTCTTCCACTCATCAAATTCCTTCTTCAATGGACAAGCTTGTCCCCAATGTCCAACCTCTCCACAAAAGAAACACTTCTTTTCCACTGTTCTTGGAACACCTTGTTCTTGCTCCCCATTGTCATTTCTACGCTGGAACCCGTGACCCATCCTTGCTCCACAATCCATGAGCTTATGCTCATTGCTGCCACATCCTAGGCACCACCCTCTGAACCTCCAACAATCTCTCTTAACGTGACCCACTTTGTCACAATGATGGCACCTTATTCTCTGCCCACTGTATGACCTACTACTCCTTCTACTATACTCCCTTGGTGCATCGTTCCGTTGCGGTGCCGGTCTCCCATAACGGACCTGGTCCGCATATGTCCTCCTCTGGTTGCCTTCTTGTTGGATGGCTGCCCATATAGGAATAGCTTCAGCTTCTGGTTCCGATTGATCTTCTAGTTCATCTTCTTCTTGGGCCCAACTCACCATATCCTTCCACCGTACCTTCATACTCTCCTTCTCACTCCCCATCCGTAACTTAAACCTTCTGGCCACTTTTTTAGGCAGGCAGTTCACGAACTGCTTCTTTAGGATTCCAGTATCCCTCTGATCTTCTTCTGTTGCTGCCTCATATGTTGTCTGCATGCGCAGAGCAAACTCGGCGATCTTTTCATTTTTCCTAATCTCCATCTTCCAGAATTCCTTCTGAAGATCCATCACCTCACTATCTTTCTCCTCTTTACACCAGCTACGCAGCCTTGATACGATGGTTACATATTTCATTTTCGCTCTGTATATACTGTAGTATGTTCTTAGGGGACCACCCTCCAAAAAGCTCCTCAATTCAACAGCCCACCGATTCTTATCCTTTCCAAGCTGTTCCTTTGCGTACCTCTCAAAGTCTTCGATGAAGGCATCGAAGGTCTGTACCTTGTCACGTCCGTACTTTAAAGGTTTTACCGCTTTTGTGTTAGCTCTACTGTAAGTGCGCATCACCTCCAAAAGTTCACCAGCTAAGATGATGAGCACTCTATTTACTGCCATCCTGGGTTCCATACCCGATTCTTCTAGTTCTACCAACTCTTTAACCACAACTTACCACCTTTATCTAACTCACTGTCACCTTCTGACTCTACTTCTGTCACCGAACTGTCATCTACCGTATACTTTCTCACATGTCTTCTTCTTTTTTGTTCCTCCTACCATTTTTATTCCCATCGCCTCTTCTGCGCTTTTTAACACCGATGTCATCATCGTTCTCCTCATAATCCTCTTCTCTATACCTCAGTGCATACTGTACTTTTGGTTTTATCCTACCTATCTCCTTCTTTCTCACTGAATGTTCTACACTTGACTTCTCTTTTCTTTTGTCACCCTGTTGCTGTACCGTACTATTGTTCACCTCAACCTGTTGCTCTATACCAGGGTTCTTTCCTGTTGCTTTTAAACCCTGTACACAACTCTCCAATACTGTTGTTACATTACCTACATCTAAATCATCTGCCTCTGCTATTAACACCTGTTGTAATTCATTTAATAGAGCCATTGCTCTTAATCCTCCTTTGGCACCTTCATCATTTTCTTTGTCAGTACCCACCATACTGCTTCTTTACTATATCGACAGATGAACAATACGCGAGAAAAAAAAAAAAAAAAAAAAAATTAAAAAAAATTTTTTCAGTGTGTGTGTAAATCCCCACACCCAAATGTAAATTCGAAAATGTATAATAGCACAAATCAATTGGGTACCACTGTATGTGTGTACCACAAACGAATATATACACCACTCCCACACCCAAATAGTAAAAAAAAAATTTTCAATGCACGAAAAATATCGAAAAAATAATCAGTTGGGTACCACTGTATATGTGGTTACCTTAAAATCAAGTGTAAAAAATAAATAAATAAATAAACTTCACACTTGATATCAAAGAGCTTCAAATTCAAAAGCTCAATACCAGTAAATAAAATTCAATTCAAAAAATAAATAAATGATTTAAATAAATAGTTCTAGGAGCCTCAATAAATTTCAAACGAAAATCAAAAAAAAAAATTAAGAGCTCCGGACAATATAAAAGCTCCACCAATATTCAAAACTATAGTAGCTTTACACACTAACAGAGCTCCCCAAAATCTTGAAGTTCCAGAGCTCCGCAAAAATGCACAGCTCCAAAAAAAAATTTCCGAAATGTGGGAGCTCCAATAAAATTATAATAGTCTGCCACTCAAATCCTGAAATGTAAGAGCCCACCAAATCTTGCAAGTCCCAGGTGAGCCCGCAAAAATAATTCCACTAAAATTCAAATAAGGAGCAACAAAATATATATACATAAAAGAATATTATACTACACGTTCTAAACTTAATATATTCTTCACGATATCAAGTCTTTGTTGATTACTTTTTAATACCACTATCCTTCGAGAGATGAAAAAAAAAAAAATTCGCCAACAAAAAAAATTTTTTGGCAACTCAACGAAAAATCTTTTCTACTTACAGTTTTTGTAGATTCCACACCTATGCTCTCTCACTATACCTGGTATGCCGAACCCACCACTTGAAGACGCCAAACGAGCCACCAAAATAAAAAAAAATTCGAAATGTGAGAGCTCCACAAAATTATAATAGCTCCACACCAAATCTTGAAATGTAAGAGCTCCGAAAACTATGCGCTCCACAAAAACTTTGAAATATAAGAGCTCCGAAAACTATGAACTCTGTCTAAACTTTCTTATAAGGAGCACAACAAAATACATACTATACACCTTGCTTCTCACCTACGTTTTTCCAAACTTTAATACCTATTTTCAACAACCATTTTATGCTTCATCATTACGCAACCTTGATTCTAATTTCCTATCACCTGTTTATCAATAAATTGCACGTCCGAAACCCTCAAAACTATATTTTCATTAAAGAATCCAACAAAGTTATTTTTAATGTCTAAAATGTTTACGTACATAACCTAACTCAACTGACCCAAATATTATATCAGTTTACTTTACCCAAAATACCCCCAAAATCATATCAACCTATTTTACGACTAATATTACGTTTGAAAAGACACCACATTTTACCAGCAAATTGCGTTAACGCAACCTAACCTTTATTCATAATACAAATATTGTACCTACTCAAATTAACTTTACTCACACCTAAATATTTCACTTTCTGAACTTAACGCAACCTAACTTACATTTCCTATAAAAATTCTCCGTATTAAATTTCAACATATTCATAATACAAATATTGTACCTACTCAACTTTACTCTCACCTAAATATTTCACTTTCTGAACTTAACGCAACCTAACTATAATATCCATAAAGATTCTCCGTATTAAATTTCAACTCTAAACCTCTTTTATTGCTTTCAAATGCGTTATCGAAACCTACATTATTTCCTATAATCCAAATTAACACACTTTAATATTTAAATCCAACTCTATATTTTCGATGCTAACTTTCCACAAATTCTGATGAAAAATACAATTGAATTTCACTGATAATTCTTTAAACTTTTTAAGTATCAACTTTTATAGAAACTCACTACACACGAGTTATAATTTTAAATATACACAAATTCAACTTAACTTACCCGATTTCACGGGACACGAAACCTCCAAGATGGTTACTACTGAAACCTCTTCGTTATAAATTTCCTCCAAACAATGAAACTAAATGAGCCAAAATGCAAATTTGTAATAAACAATCCACGAATATTTATTTTGAACTTATTTTCACGAATGAACTTTTTTCCACAACTTCCTTTCACGAAACCATTCAAGAATAAAAATCTTCCGCTCACAAAATCTTTCGTAGTTCAATTTGCATTTAAGGATTTAGTTGGTTTATGAACCAATCCGACATACGAACCAACCTACCATATATATATATATATATATATATAAAAATATATATAAAAAAAACACAAAAAAATATATATATATATATATATATATATATATATATATATATATATATATATATATATATATATATATATATATATATATATATTAGTTATGCACGAAACGTTAAAGCGTTTCACGATAAATGCGAACGATCACCGTTTATAACGAAGCATACC
>JABUQX010074001.1:0-25000 GCA_015478945.1 Trachelipus rathkii | reverse complement strand
TTCAGCTTAAATTTCCCAAGTACCGGTACTTTATTAATAAAGATTAACACGGGAACACCACACAAAAATGCATATTGTCAGCTAAATAATAAATAAAATACATTACCTTAATTAATAATAATAATAATAATAATAATTGAATAATAATTAATATAATAAAATAATTTAAATATAATAAATAATTAATAAATAATAATATAATAATAATATAATAATAATAATAATAATAATATAATAATAATAATAATAATAAATATAATAATGAATAATAATAATAAATAATAATAAAATAATAAAATAATAATAATAAAATAATAATCTAATAATAATTTATAATCTAATTAATAATAATAATAATAATAATAATAATAATAATAATCAATAATAATTAATAATAATTTAATAATACATAATAATAATCAATTGAATAAATACATAATAATAATAATTAAATGGTATTATTGGGATCATTCGGTAGTCTATGTCAAGCGAATAATTGCCTTCAGGTCTGCAAAATAATTGCCCTTCAAAATCAGGTTTCACAGAAAAAGATTCAGCAATGTAGGCCATTTAATTATTTAAAATATACATATTTTTCTTTTATCAAGCCACACAGTTAGAGATACAAATTATTAATTTAATTACCAATTATTAAAACTATATTAAAATCGTTGCCAGCACTAATTAAATTTCAAATAATAAATTATTTTAATTATTATGATAATCAGGATACAGCCATTGGCTTGCTCCCTAACGGGCAAGGTTGTCTATTGAGCGGGGTAACGCCCTCCATTGGCACCGCTGGTTGCTCAGTTTTTTTATTTGTAAAGACCACTTCAACAAAAAAGAAACGAATTTATGAACCGTTTTTTTGCAGTTTTTTGCATCGGGTCATCTGCCAAATTCCGAGACATGGGCATTGGCAATGGGCTGGGCATGGGATTGGGCATGGCCAATGGGCTGGGATTGGCCATGGGCCGAATGGGCACATGGCAATGAGGGCAATGAGGCGCAATGGGCCTGGACATGCGCATGGGCATGGGCCCATTGTATTAGGCATTGGCATTGGCCTTGTCAATGAACCAGCCAACCTACATGTTTAAGCATTGGACGCCAAGTGCGCTACTATTTGGATCGCAAAAGGAAACCATTCAACCAAAAGGAAACAAATTCATTTCATCAATTATCACAAATGGACACAAACCGGGAAAGATTTCTTTTGGCAAGTTTCAAAATTAATAGGATATAAGGGATAACAGTAACCAAAATTAACACACCAATATTTCGGACAAAGAAACGACCAGCATGCAACCAAACTAATCGGACTTCATAAATAAATGAGAAATTGAATTTCTAAAAGTTTCCAAACAGTTAAGCAATTATTTCGTTACTAGAATAAACACATACTGCCTCAACTAATAACACACTACAACTTTCATTACTTTTAAAAGACTTTCATTACTTATACATTATAATAATTAATAATAATAAAATAATAATAATATACATACAATAATAATTAATAATAATCTAATACTGACTAGTAATATTGTTTCTGCTAAGGTGATTAACTTAACAATATTAATTTCTAATTTCAGAATCAACAATCTAAAATAATAAATACATAATAATAATTAATCAAAGAACGTCATTCAGGTTTGGTTATCATTACGAAAAAATGCCGCAATTTGATGCAGAACTTTAATTCACTAGGCTCCCCAGTCCACCCGTCAAAGCACTTGTAGGTTGCCAAGGATCTGCCCAAACCACAGTACTTAAATATTTATATTGTCCTGAGAAACATTTAAAATAAATTCAAACATTGAAAATAAAATTAAATTTCATGAACTTTTTATTTCAAAAAAGAAATAGTTTTAAAAAATCCATAATAATTGTGCCAGTACTGTATATTATTAACCAGTGCTTCGATATACATTATATATATATTATATTATATATATAGATATCATATATATACTAAGTTACAACAATAGCATAACGATATTATATACTATAATATACTATATACCCTATATAATATATACTATATATATAATATATATATGATAATATATAATATATATATATATATTAATATATATATATTATTATATATAAATTATATTATATATAATATATACTATATATAATATACTATATATATATAATATATATATATATATAATATATATACTATATATTTATTATATATTATACTATATATATATATATATATATTTATATATACTACTAGAAGAATATAGATATATATACTATATATAATAATAATATATTATATATGATATATATATGTATAATATATAATTATATTAATATATTATATTTATATAATTAATATATTATCTATTTATAATATATATAGTGTGAGTGTGAGGGTGAGTATATACATTATAATATATATTTATATATATATATATATACTATATATATATATATATAATATATATATATATATAAATATTATTATTATTTATATATATAAATATTATATAATAGTCATATATATATACTATATATACTATATTACACCCTACACCAACTCTCCCAGGTAAGACTTTCACCTTGTCAGTTATGCCAGCATCTTCTTCTCTTTGACCTCGAAACTCTTGATCCTGGATCTCTCTAGAAAACTCTTTCTCGGCCGAATGATTTTTCGATTGGCTAGTCCTTGAGTTATTCATACTCAGGTTGGGTTTTCATCCTATTCAATTGGAACTAGCATCTTCATCCATTTGTCCGTTTAAACTCGTTCTCCGACGAGTCTTCTGGTGAAGAACCCGATATTTTCTAGGCATGCAAAAGTTTCCGATGCTGGTTCAGGAGTTTTTCAAGCAAAAAAAATAAAGGAGAGGGTTGCTAGCCCTCTCGATCACTCATGCGAAGAAAGTCTTCTTCTTATGTCCCGACTGCGACAAAAATCCAATCATTGTCAATGACCATTCCTATCTCTTCTCATTCGCTATCCTAATAGATGTATATATTTATATATAGTATATATATAACTTATATGTATATAATTATATATATAGTTATATAATATAGTGTTATTATATATCATAATAATATATTTAATATATTATATAAGATATATATATAGTATAATTATATATATATATATATTTATATATAATCATATTATTATATGATATATATATATATATATATACCTATATATATTATAATATATATCATATATATTAATATATATTCTATATAATTATATTATATATATATACATATATCATATAATACTAATAATAAATTATATATATTTTGATATATCATATATATATATTATTATTTATTACCTATTATTAATATATATATCGTATGTATGTATATATATATATATATATATATATATATATACTATACTATAATATATATAATATACCTATATATAATCATATATACTATATATAGAAAATGATATACTATATATATATATCACTATTATATAATATATACGTCATTAATACTATTATATATTATATATATATATATACTATATATATGTATATTACTGATATTATATATAATATTATACTAAGTGATATATATAATATATAGGTCGTCCTCGCTCCACTAGAACCGGCGCGCGAGGTTAGAGTTTACCTGGACCGCTCGCGTAGATAGCGACATTCCGATGATCAACTTTAAGTTCCCTGAAAAAATCATTAATTTTAAAAAATCCTTTCTAGTACTAAGGATGAATAAAAATAGGAACGCAGATATTTTGTATCCACTGATAATAACTTTAATAAAATTGCAGATATAAATGTTTTTTCAGTACTGTAATTTTTATTGCACCTAGCTATTAGTAGAATAATTTGATTACATTACTTTTCACTAAATGTACATATCTTAAACTGAACTGAACAAAAAAAGTAACTTTTTAAAAATGAAAACTTAATTTATGTATAAAAAAAAAAATTAAATTTGGATAAAATTTTCTTTATATATATTATTTAACTTGAATAGCATTAAACTCTAATAATAATTAAAATGTTTAAAAGGTTTTAATTTTCTAACTTTTAAACATATGTATGGATACGAAATTTAATTTCTATTTTGCAATTTTAATTTTTATTATTTATTATTTTTCTTACCTTATGTATGTTTAACAGAATTTTCAAATTTTTTTTTGTTTTTTTGCTAATTTTATTTTTTCTTTTCTATTAATCTTTACTACCAACGCGGCCACGCTATAGCAAGACCGGCTGTTTACTATTTAGATTGCGTACTACGAAGCGACCGATAATATTTTATATACTGATATATATATATACTATATATATATAATATAATATATATTATATATACTATATATATTATATAAATATATTATTATTTATATATTTATATATTTATATAATATATAAATAGTATACTATATATATAATATTATATATATATATTATATACTATACATACAACAGAATTCTAGCACACACAAAATGTGATACTATATATATATATGAAGACCTGTGGCTAAAACATACTCATAAAAACTTCCGTTCCGCAATCCGCGGAGATAGTGATTTTAACTATTAAGCATCGTGGCAATCCGCATCCGCATTCCGCATCCGCTACACCTCTAAATATATATATACTTATATATATATATATATTATATATATTATATATACTATATATATATATTATATATATATATATACTATATCATTATATAATAGTATCTATACTATAACTATGTTCTATAATATATTCAGGGTGGTCCTTAAAAATCCATCTTTTTTAATTTTGATGGGGCACCCTCCCATTTTGTTTTATGGCTTAATAAAATACTTCTTGGTCAAATGTCTACATCATTGTTCCAAACAAAGTTACCATCAAAAAGAGAAGTTCTCATCATTTTTTCATCACATGAATGAATTAAACCTAAATATTCGATATTCCGCTCACTGGGCTGATAGTGATCTGCTTGTTGTTTGAGAAAAGACTAAGATTCCCATTAGATTCAAAAAACACGTTTTAGATAAAATTGAAGGAAGTTTTAAAGAATGTAAAAAGCTTAAAAAGATCAAGGAAAATAAAAGCAAACGCTCAGAAGGGTTAAACCAGAAAGATTAGAATGGAGAATGGCATTACAAGACATGTTTGATATTGCTCACGTTAATGCTCTTATTATGAGCAAAATCCAAGAAGATAAAGACTTTACTACACCTTCTCAAAGACAAAAGGAACCACCTGTTAAAATGGGAAATGCAGATAAAAAATATTTGAAGAAGGAAGCAAAATCTTTAGAAAAAAAGGGCTCGTATTGAAAAATTTTAAAAACCGTGAAGAAAATAAAACATTGCTATTGGAATAAATATCAATTCCTACGGATGGATATGAAGATGAAAGTAGCTCGTCTGAAAGTGAAACCTATTCTTTAAATGAAGAAGAGTAAATTTTCATCTTGTGACTCACCCTCCAAAAAAAGAGGTAGAAAGAATATTCTAGACAATAATGTTGCTGCAAGTCTCGCTGCAGCAAAGTTAAGTGATAGAATGGCAGCTATTACTTTGACAACAACACTTAAAAGTGTAGAGGGTGGTCCATCCGAGTACAATGTGAACAAATCTTTTATTCGGTGTCTGAGAATGAAAAGCAGAGAAAATAGAACTTAAGATTTGAAAAACGAGCTCTCAGCTGATGTTCACCTGACCGTTCACTGGTTGAAAATTTTTAGAAGATATTATAGGTAGTTTAAAATAATTATATAAACTTCAAGTGCATTGAAGGTGGTAGCTACTCGTGAAAATTGTGATAAGTTTATATATATATATAAATATATATATCATATATTATATAAAAATACATATTAATATATAGGTATATATTAATATATATATATATTTATATATAATATATATATCATATTTTTTTCTCTTTGAAATACATGAAGAGTAACATGTCAGTATTTGAGAGAGAAGAGAGAGAGAGAGACGAGAGACGGAGAAGAGAGAAGAGATGGTGCAGAGACGAGAGAGGAGAGATGAGAGAGAGAGAGACGAAGAGAAGAGAGAGATGAGAGAGATGAGGAGGAGGAGAGAAGAAGAGAGAAGGTTTCATATAATTGAGTCAATTGACTTAGGATCGTCGTTTCTCAGCTCATGAGGAGAGGCAAACCATTTCTGACGCTCAATCGAATGTTCTAGATCTTGGCTTCTGTCAAATTTCATATTCAAATAAAGAAAAAAAAGCATCATATGTTGCAAATTGTTATTATTGATCTGTCAATTATTAAGAAAAAATTATAATTAAAAAAAATTTATTGGATAGGCTAACTCGAAATTAATCTAACAAAGTAGATTCTATTCATATATATATATATATATATACATATACTATATATATAAATATATATATTATATATTATAATCTATAATAATAGCAAATATATATAATATAGTAACATATATATCTATAATATATAACGTAATATATAAATATTAATTGGCAGGGTACAGAATCATAGTACTACCGGAAAACTGAAAACAATCAACAATCATAATAAATAGAAAAAACACAAAATATATATAATAATAAAAGAAAATCAATGATCAGTCTCTCTAATCTAACTCCTATCTAATTGCATTAATATATATCTATATAATACTTATATATAAACTAAATAATAGTTAGTATAATATATATATACTATCATAGTATAATTTGTGTTTGTTAATATATAATATATATAACATTTTTCCTATTTATATATCTCTATATTTATACGCATTAGTAGTACTGTATTTTCCTTTTATTTATTGTGTATATATATATATATAAGTATATATATATAAGATATACAGTATAGAGTTTATAAATTATACCTATATATATTCATATATATATATCATAATAATATACTATATATATATATTGGCTATATAATATTCTATATTATATATATATAGTATATATATTATATATATATATAGTACGTATAATATATATATAATATAACTATTAAACTATAACTGGTTTAAAATTTACTATTATAATATATATAGTTATATATAATTATAATATATAATATATATATATATATATATATACATATATTATATCATATATATATAAATATATATACTAATATATCTTATATATAATATCCCCACACCCGAAACAACACTCAGTAACCCGGAACTAACGCAGCGCGCTGATATAAAGCAAACGCTCCCACTCCGCCGCCGTAGCTAGACGGAAAAACCCGTGGGTCACCCAAGCAAACACACACAAAAACACCACAACAACAACACCCAAAAACCATCGAAGGACAGAACACCAAACAACTGATAGACTTAAACACACGAACCATTCCAATCCCTAACACACTCGATCCACGATCAGTCTTATTATATTATAATAATATAAATATAGTAATTATATATAAATTTAGTATATTTAATATTATATATATAAATACTATATATATACTGATACTATATATAGTATATATATATCATTTTATATATATCTATATATTATATATAAATTATAATATTATATTTATATTATATATTTTTATATTATAGTATATATATTAAACATGATCTTATCTTTAAATTTTATCTATTAATATATATAATATATATTATATACTATATATATTCATATTAATAATATATATATATATTTATTATTATATAATATGGTTGAAGTTACCATAAAGGCAAGGGAAAAACTATAAAGCCTTTGAGGAAAGTTTTTTAGAAGAAAGTTTACTTATACTATATATGCTTAGAACATGAAAAGCAGTGTATTTAAAAAAATTTTTTTTTTTTTTTTTATTTTAAATTTTTTATATATAGATTACTTCCAGAGACGATGCTTTGTGTGGTTACTTTTAGATAGTTGGCAGCACTTTCTGTTAATGGTTTGC
Source organism: Trachelipus rathkii (assembly GCA_015478945.1). NCBI lineage: Eukaryota > Metazoa > Arthropoda > Malacostraca > Isopoda > Trachelipodidae > Trachelipus > Trachelipus rathkii. The sequence goes on along the minus strand of JABUQX010074001.1, from coordinate 17,082 downwards.
GAGTTTCTATTATTTTTTATTTGTTTTTAACTCAATGGGAACCAAGGGTAATACGACGCACCGAGTGGCAGGCAGATCTGGGTCTCTCGCCTTCCGGGGCAACGACAGGGTAGGACCATTTCGCCCTTCTATCAATATACAAGATTAAATCGCAAAGATAAGAAAGAGATAAAGAAAAAATAAAGGGGAACAGAGGGGGGTGACGTTTTCCATACCCGGAGGGGCGGGCGGAGGAACCCCCGCGGGACACCCCAAATACCAAAGAGTGGGCTGGATCTGGAGACCTCCCGGAGGGGGGAAATGCCTACCCTATCGTTCCCCGGAAAGGCCGAGGACCCCGATCCTCGCCATCAGTGCGGTATACTTGGGACGGTTCGTTTTTCCCCATGGTAGTTTTAAAAATAAAAAAAAAAAGTATGAATCTGCTCAAACATTAAAAAAATGTTGCACGATCTAAAAAAAGTACCACGACAAAGCATGGTCTCAGGACCAGTAAATTATATATATAAAAAAAAAAAAAAAAAATAAATAACATAGGCTTATAATGTCTACATTTATATAGTAAACTTTTCTTTTAAAATAAACTTTCTCTAAAGTCTATAGTTTATCCTTCGCTTCGTATGGTACCTTCAGCCTATTACTCATTATAATAATGTATACATCTATATATATAATATATATATATATATATATTTATATATATATATAATATATATATATTAATATATATTATAATATATAATAATAATATATATGATAATGAAATGAAAATCTATTTTCAAAAAATAATAAATATTTAATTTTTTGTACTCTTCCCAACAATAAATAGATCCAAATTACTATTATATTAATATTCTCTTTATAAAATTAATCAATTTATTTCACCGTCACTCAATTGTCGGGAAACAGCTTGGAGCCCAGTAGATAAATATTAGTGTGCCTCCCTTTGAATCTTCAATTTTATTTGTTAATAATAATAATATAATAATAATATAATAATAATAATAATATAAATAATAATAATAATATAATAATAATTAATATAATACATAATAATATAATAATAATATAATATATAAATCAATAATAATAATTAATATAATAATAATAATAATAATAATAATAATAATAATAATAATAACTCAGGTGTGCAAAACTTAACTTTTGGAAAATTGTTTCTCGTTTAGGTGTTTTTTATATTGGATTTGTTGTCCTGGTTTCAAATATGTCCTCAATTTTCCCCATCACGTAAAGATATATAACAAAAGGGGTATAAAGTTTTAAAAACAAACACAAAATTACAAAAATTTAATAAGTAAAATTTATTTCTAACTATTGAATATTAATGCAGAGTTCAAAATATTTAGCTAAAATAAGGGAGAAGCATACAAATGCCATTTAAAATCAGTGTAAGTCTTCATAATAGGAGTTCTAACAGTCAAGATCTTCAGGACATTTTCGCTAACGAGGATATATGTGGATTGTTTCTCTTTAGCATCCAGCGAAATCGGCAATATCACGCTGTCAATTCAATTTCATCTTGATATCGTCAATTCTCATTCCTATATCTTGGTTGAATCGTTTATCCTGTTCTTCATACCAGCTCCTTTTACTTGACAATGGAAGTAATCCAGATGATGAGTGGTAAACGTGAGCAAATGAAAGCCGAATAAATTCTTCAAAATGAGCGTGACTTTAACATATTTTTTGTTAATTTTGATCTTCTTTTCTCCAAGGAAGTTCTTCATTGCGTTTTCGAAAGTTCTCCAGGCTTATTTTTCTGTTTCTCTCATCTTTGTTTCAAAAGTCATCTTTTTAAGATATAATAATGAATGGACCGAAAAATACTCTATCCTTTATCTTGCCTTTCGACTATTAGGGAAACTGTGCAAGCCATATTTAAGGCAACTCTCCATCTTTTGGTGAGTGCTTCACATAGCTGTGTTTCATCATCCTATTTAATGTTGAAGTGGAGGGGAAAACGTTTTTTTGGATCTACTACCAGTTTTCATTTGTACATATTCTATCCCAGGCTATAGGGATGTTCTGCAGTTGCCATTTCTTTTTCATATATGGCTTGATCCTTCACGGTTATCGCATTCATATAGGAAACGACGAATGTTTTGTGTATCCACATTGTTGTTCTAGTAACATGGAAAGTACCTTTAAAACTCCAGAAATAGCCCAACCATGGTCTTCATATTTAAGATTGTTTTGATTATCTCCAAATTTTCATATCACTTTTCACATTTAAGCAGTTAGATTCTTGTACCGTTAAATGGTAAGGTAGATACCATTCCTTTTAGAAAATACAGCTTTTAACTTCTTTTTGATCTGTCGATAAAGAGTCACCGTCTTTTGTATTGGTCAAATATGAAACAGTATCATTGGTCCAGGAAATCAGGCAGCTAGCACCAGATCGTCTCATGTGAGAACCCTAACTGTTCAAACTTCTTCCTCTCTATCTCTTAACACCATGAAACGAACATCCTCTTGGCTACAGACTAGTTTTCCTTCAACCGTGAGACCTAAAAGTTCTACATTAATCTTAGAGAGTCACAAGACTCCTCTCAGTCAAATCATATAAATGCGGACTGTGTTTTATGGAAACGCTGCCGGTTTCTTCAACCAACGGGATTACTAAACCATCATCTTGGTCAGTATTTTTATCACAAAATTAACTCTCTATTCATGATCTCACAACATCAAACTAATTGCAATCAGAAGAACAAGAATTTCCTACCATTGGGCACAAGATGTATTGCGTGATCTACCTGTGGATAAATAATTGTATTTTTAGTTATTTAGTTACAGCTAGCGCACATGCAGGAGCAAAAGTACCAATCATCGCTGTGATTTTAAAGGCTCCCATTCAAATTATAGGCGTCAAAACGCAAAAAGATGGTTTCCTTACCTGTGACAAAAAGACGCAATTCATTCAAAACACACGGAACACTATAATGTGAGGCAACCCATGTCTTGTCTTGGCGGGCTTCAAAATCTAACACCAAAAATATGCAATGATATACATTTATAACAAAGTTGTCAATTTTTTTAGTCGTCTATTTTACTGCTATAACTGCTGCAGAACGGAGCCTAGGATTGTTGATACAGCCACGTTGAAGCCATCATACACTGAAGAAAATAAAAGTAAATAACACAACATATAATTCAAATAACAAACTCTGTTTCAAAACACTTTAAACATCTTTAGTAGTTATATATATATATATTAACTATATATATATATATATATAGTATATATAATTATAATCATATAATTATATATATATAATATATATATATTATATTATATATATATAATATTATATTGAGAAAACATTTTCCTCTGACTTGCACAAACCGGACGACTACTCATACATAACTCACACGAGACGCAACAAAAGCATTATCAACACAGCAATAATATATTTTACTGAAAAATAAAAATTAAGGATTTGCTGACTGCCGGTGCAGATGGAGATTAGGAGGTGAACTTTCTATTTTTCAGTTCAAATAGGAAAAAAAAAAAGATTAAAGTTAAACATGGTTGGCAGTGATGTTTTGTTTCAAAGATTGGATGAATGACTTAAATATATACTATATATATAACTTATATACTATAGTACTAATATATAACTATATATAAATTATATATATTACTATATTATTATATATATAATTATATATATATATTATATATACTAGGATATATATATATATATCTAATATAATATAATAATTATATAATATATATATATTTAATATATATATATATTATATATATAATATATATAATATATAATATTATATATATATACTATATATATATATTATATATATACTATATATATATAATATATACTAATATATTATTATATATATACTATAGAATTTTTTGTATTGTCAGTAATATATACTATCAATATATTATTATATATAGTATATAATATATATATACTATAACTTAGTTATATAAATACTATATATATATAATATATATATATATATATAAATAATATTATTTATAACTATATATATAAATAATATCATATGATATATTATATATATTATTATATATATTATATATATATATAATATATATATATATATATTAATATATTATTATAATAACTATATATACTATAAATATATATATTAATCTATTATATAGGGTGGCACTAGAAAATGGACACGCGACTCAAGCTTTTTAGCTTGATCATCTCCTGACATCACTTCACTGATCACCTTAGTTTGCGAAAATTATGGCAGAAACAACGCCTGTGATCAAAAATAGACCTCAAATGATGGCTCGGTTAAAAATATCCAGTAGACTTCATGAACAGTCCGAATGTGAGAAGGCTATCTTACAAAGCAGTATTTACAATGGTGGACTACTTGAGAACTATGGACGTAGAGAACCTTTAAATGTAGCAAGTGAAAAATGGTCAGCTCTCAGGGCGTCCCCGGGGGAAAGCGGTACAGCGAACTGCGAAGACAATCTCAGGCGGGATAGAGAACCTTCCTCCGGTCTGTTTGTAAGGTCGTCTTGGAGAACTTTGTCATGCGCCTCAACTAATGCATGGTAGCCTTAATGGTGGTCATCACGAACACATGCTCGTGGATGAAGAAAAAAAGGCCAAAGACTATCATGTTATAAAATTTGATGTTCTAAACACAATAAACTAGTTAGTTATAACTGAAGTCTCATTTAATTCGAAAAAATAGAATGAAGCCTATCGAAAGGTTAGGGACCGCGTTTTTTTAGGGTCACCCTATATTAGTATATATGATATATATATATAGTACTATATATTATAGTAAAATACTATATAATATATATTATATAGCATAATATATATATATTATACTATATACAGTCATTATATAATGCAATAAAGTCTGCCTTTAATAAAATTCTATTATGGCTAAATTAATATTACTTTTTCCTCGGCTTAGAAAATAAAGGGAAAAAGAAGCATCTATCCGTAACTGATCTAAAACTGTTGTTCCATTAAAATTAATCTTCATAGACATTTAATAGAATCCGGCAATAGTATATAGTACTAATATCTATATAGTTAAATAGTATCTAGTGCTAGTATCTATATACATAATAGTATATAATAATAATATTCATATATTTAATAGTATCTAATACTAATCAATATACATAGTAGTGTCTAATCCTAGAATCTCTGAATTTAATAGTATCTAGTACTAGTATTTATATACTTATATATATTATATATATATATATATATAATATATATTAAATAATATATATACTTACTATTATATATATATAATATATCATATATTTTATTAAAGATTTTATATATATATATATATATAAACTATATATATATATATGTATATATATAAAGGAATACGTCATTATGGCGAGGACTCTATAAATGTTATCCCTATACGAAAAAGTTGGTGTGTTCTTAAAACTACCTCCAATGAATGTATCTCGCGTATAGGACAATTAACTTTGGCTCTTATTATCCTGATACTCGCATATATGTTCACGATAATTTCATTTATTAATAAATTGCCTTGTGTAAATGTTTGCTTTGTATGTATTAAATGTTGTTTGTTTCAAGTACATTGAACCTTCTTGTGTATTTAGGTCTTATATCATGGTAGCAGAGTGTAGTTGCTACATAGAAAAAATTAATTTGAAATCTTACAGCAGAGAACGTTTACAGCAATAAATTAAATTTATTGAAAGTTCTGCTGGAATAGCCATCGAACCCATAAAAAGAAAAGTATGATAGTTGGTCCGTTCATGCTCAAGCTTTATTAATAGGAAGTGACGTGGGAATTCGTCAATGGTAAAAAGCCTAGAACAACGAATTCATCAGGAACTACAGAATGGGATGTGTTAGATCGTAATGATAAATCAGAATTGATTCTTATTATTCATCCATTGGAGTTAGAACAAGTTAAAGACTTTACAAATTAATATCAAGTATAGGAAAGTCTAAAAGGAATCTATCAATTGAAGAATCATGCTCGTAAAGAAATGTTACTTAAACAGCTAACCCTGAGGAAGTTCCAAGCTGATGAAGACGTAATAGATAATTTGAAAAGTTTCTTTGACCGTAAGTAATCTGCAGATGTTAAAAATTGAAATTCAGAAGGATATTTTAAGCATGCTGTTGTTATATAGTTTACCTGAAGAATATGACAACTTTAGTATGGAAAAGCTGAAAGAATTACCCGACTCTGAAATCTTGGGAGTGAAAATTTTGGAAGGGGGTCCAATTAGACATCAAGATCCTACTAAACAGGAGGCAAGTGTAGTATCAATAACTAATTATAAGAAAAATATTAAACATGAAAAATTACCTAAACAAAGATTTCATGGCCTATATTACAAATGTGATTTTTATGGGCATAAAACATTGAAGTGTATGACTAAATATTCAGAGAATGAGTCTAAAGAGAATGGCAATCACGTAGAACTATCTGCAATCAGCGAGGAAAGAAATGGTATTTAGACAGCGGATCAACTGCCCATATGTGTTGAAAAGGTGAGTATTTTTTAGAATTATGTACCACTAATAATAAAAAATATTAGGTTAGCACACTCTTCTGAACTTGTTTTGACGGTATAGTCAGTTTAGCATAAAAAATTTAGCTAGCAGAAAAGTAAAAAAAAATGTATCAATAAATTAAGTTTTATTTTCAAAGAATAGTGCAAAATATATGGGAATAATAACAAAATTTTATTGATAGCTAAGAAAAAGCTTCAGTAGCCTTTGAAATTAAACCTTCTGATATAGAGATTTGCCATTGTAGATTTAGTGATGAAATATTAAAGATTCAAAGAGTCTAAGGAAAAAGTATTTACTGCATGGCTTAAGATTTAAAACTTCTGATAACCCTAGCTCTGAAACATGCATGAAGAACACAATGACACAATTGCTTTTTAACAAGTCTCATAGAAAAAATGAAAACTTAGAAATTATTTATTCTGCTATTTGTGGTTCTCTTAAAAGCATATAACTTGGAAATCATAAACATTTTACCTCTTTCACTGATGATAAAAGTAGACTCATTGTTATTAAATTTGCAAGGAATGAAAATGAGGCATTAGAATATATTTTAAGAAAATAAATCTTTTGTAGAAAATCAGGTAGAAGAGCAAATAAAATGTTTAATAAATAAAATAAAATAAAAATAAAATAACGCATCCGAATTTCTTTCACATTATTTTTCCAAATTCTTGGGTAAGAATGGCATTGCAAATAAGACATCGCTCCATACACACACCAACACTACGAAATTTCTGAGTGCCTTTGGAGAAAATACTTTGGTTTGGCAAGATGTCTCCTCCTGAATCGAACCTGCAACATAGATTTTGGGTTAAAGCTATTTTAGCTGCAAATTACTTGCGTAATAGATACCTTTCCGGCTCTCTAAATTGAATGTGCCTGCTACCGTATGGATAGGAAAGCAGTACACAATATCTCCCCTAAGCATTTTTTGGTGTGGAAGATTATTTCCTGGATAAAACACCATGAATGGTAAGTTGCATCAAAGGTCGAGACCAGGGATTTTTCTTGGATGCTCTGAAGAAAGTAAAGTAAATAGGGTATGACCTGAAGAAGATAAAGAGGTAAATATATATATTAGAGGATATAAAGTTTCAGCCAGAAAATTGTACACAGGATGAAATTCCCGGATCAAGGGAAGCTTAATATTTAGTGGAAATCGCTCCCAAATGATTCCCAAAAATAATATTGAAGATCATGAGTTGCGACAGATTTCATCAATTTGAAATATGATCCTAATCTCCGTCCTTGAGGGCGAGAAAGATCGCGAAAATGTAAACTGGTCTACGCGGACGTCTTAAGAAAATATATCAACCTTTTGTGCCTGATGGTATCGAAGAAGACAAGGAAGAATCTTCCACAGAAGGGAAAAATGAAAACCGGCAAAGATATTAATATTAAAGATGAGAAAGACGAAATTCTGCAGGAGAATACTGATACTCATAGTGGCACCAAAGCAGCTACTATGGATGGGGATTTAGACAGCGGATTATCTGCCCATATGTGTTGAAAAAATTATTATTTTTTAGAATTATGTGCAAATAATAATAATAAAAATATTAGGTTAGCAGATTCTTCTGAACTTGTTTTGATGGTATAGTCAGTGCTAAAATAAATAATTAAGCTAGCAGGAAAGTAAAAAATGTATATATAAATTAAGTTCCTTACGTACCCAACTTTCATACATGTCACTTCTACCAAATAAAACATGCACAATGGAGCAAAAATTATCCAGCTGCAGAATACTAGGGCCCAAACTTTTGTTGCACAAAAAATTTAAAGTACACGGAGTTGTTGATAGAAAAAAGGCACGAATTGCGGTCCAAAGTTTCTCGCAGAAACCAGGCATGGATTACAATGAAACCTTTTCTCCAGTTATGAATTTTGGTTCCCTTAGGACTGCTGCTGCACTTGCAGCCGATAAGGGTATGAATATACATCAAATAGATGAAAAAAGCCATATCAGAAAGGTGAAATAAGAGAAACCATATATATTGAAACACCAGAACTTCAAAAAAGAATCATTGAAATTATTAAAACTGATGAAGACTACCTCATAAAGTCGGAAACTTTAAAAATGTTAAAACAATATTGTCATGAAATAAAGTGTGTAAACTGAATAAAGCACATTATGGGTTGAAACAATCAGGTCAAATATAGTGAAATAAACTTTATCAAACCCTCTAGATTTTTCATTTTAACCTCTGGATGCCGATAAATCTGTTTATATACGCGGAAAGAGCAACGATCTCATCATCATTGGCGTATACGTGATCGATTTAATACTGATATCTTAGAACACAATGCTATTCAAAAAGTAATAAAAAGACTGATTCTTAGACCAGTAACGAATGAGGGGTATGGAGTCAATTGTAAGCCAGTCGTAACTCCTGCTGAATATGGATGTAAATTAATAAAACAAGATATTGTTAATGGAGAAATGAAAAAAACTTTAAGTCCCTTATTATGCTCATTAAAATCTTTCAGTCTCTACTATGCCAGATATAGGATACACCGTTCATTCTCTCAGTTTAATAATAATTACACTGAACATCATTGGAAAGTTGCAAAGGCCAATGAGTGGTCTTAGGTACTGAAAAGGTACTACGGATTGCACTTTCCTATAAACAGACTAGACTACCAGTGAAGGGCTTCGCTTATGAGGACTGGGGTAACTGCGTCATTGACAGAAGATCTTATACTGGATATGCCTTTGTATTTATCACCCGCCAAATCCTGGGAGTCACAGGAACAACGAACGGTAGCTCAGTCAAGTGTTGAAGCAAGGTGTATGACTTTAACTGAAGCATTAAGAGAAGTTCTTTATTTACGACGCTTTTTGGCCCAGATTGGAGAGACGGAAGCACATAAAGACTCTACTATAATATGTTGCGTACAATTATATCTTTCATTCCAAAACAAAGCAAATAGACAATAAAAACTATTTCACTCGACAAACTGTAAAAGAAGTTAAATCATCGTGAAATACTTTCCTACTGAAGAAATGGACGCGGAAATACTGACTCAACCATTAACTTGTAAATGTAATTTACAATTTACATCAATTTTGTAAATGCAAGCATGTTGAGCATTATCTGTTTCTATTTGAGAAGGCAATGGAGCGGATACTAATATAATTTTTAGTAGTGATTTTAATTTGGGTTGGAATGCATTTTATGACTGTTGAAGATGGCTCATAGGAAGTACAAAAACATTCTCATTATTAAACAATGTTTTATAAGAATTGTAGAAATTTTCTTTTGGCTTTGGAGACTGTTTTAGAGATAAATGACCTTGGGCAACGCAGTGCCAAAAACTGATTATAACTAATATTTAATTCATTATTAAGGAAATCTGGACAGCAAATTTTTAAAGCTCTCAAAAAGAAATGAAGACAAGTGCTTCTTTTGATGTTGATGCTATGATTTGAGAACCAATGAACATAATTGTTGCTATTTGTAGGTTTTCTGAAATTTATGAATTTTGGTTTTCCTGTATCTGTTTTTATTATACTTAAATCTAGAAAATTGATTTAATTCTATTTTTCTTCTGCAACCGTAAATTAAATAAGTTCTGAAGCAAGTGCCAGTGGCAGGTTATTTCACGATGAGGGAATGAAAGAGAGCTTTGGAGTTACTTCAAACACAATGGATACAGGTCAAATGGCTGCATTGAATAAGAAGTCATTAATTTGCACTGTCTTAACAATAATTAATAACTTTTGTAAGCAATCATAAGTTTGTTCTCTATAACAGAGAATGAGAAGTGTGAAATTATTCGAAGAGAAATAAAGCAACGATTAAATAAGAAAAGAAATTAAAAACTAAATTAAAATAAAAGAAAGCGATTACATATGCAGATCAAACCTTTTTGAGGTCGAAGTAAACCCAACCACAGAGAAATATAATAAGAGCAATCTTAGCAAAGTTATTGAGCCATGTAGCTAACTAAAACCAAGATTCTGATATTGATACAAGATAAATGACAACGAATATTTTTTTTGTCAAAAGAAGCGAGCTTCTTATTTTGACACAGAAGGAGACTAACCATTAATAGTGATTAGGATAAAGATTTTATTAGACTGGCCTAGAATAATATTAATGTTGATAGTAGTGGAAGTGATGATGATGATGATAATAATAGATAATAATAATAAATAATAATAATAATAATAATATAATAATAATAATCAATTAATAATATAAGAATATATAATACACCCCTCCTGATTAGGGCCTGCCCGTGAGTGGTGGTGACATCTGTAAAAAAAAAAAAAAAAAAAAAAAAAAAAAAAAAAAAAAAAAAAAAAAAAAAAAAAATAGGGGAGAATGCGTCATTTTTGCTATGAAGATTGTGGGTTGAAGAAATACAAATGTGAAATCATCGTCATAATGCAAGAGGGCGTGTGAGGAATAGCGATCGCTCATTGGCGAGGACTCTAAATATGTTGGGATGGGTTTTTAAAGGAAAATATGACCCAATATTAAAGGAGTTGGATGAAATAAATCTAAGATTAATTTGTGGATATGGTGAAATCAAGATCTCTTTGAGTGTCTTAGTTATTTTTGAGACTTAAAAATGGGAGTTTCAGGTACATGGTTAGTTTTGAAACAGAAGAGCTTGGGGTCTTGGGGCAGAAGATGTTGTCCAGGTAAGCAGTTAATATTTTATCTAACAAAGTAGGAAAAAATAAATTAGGAACAAAAAATTTACTAAAATAACATTTCTAAGCAGAATCCAGACCAGTCAGACCATTTTTTGTACGCAAGATCTGTTTGCATAAAATGTCATTCAACTTTAAACGTAAAGTGATAACAATGGAAAAATTTATGCCGAAGATGGTGGACGAAGGCTTACAGTACATAAAGGTGCAGAAACCATTTGTCCTTTGCTCTAAAATTTCATCCAAAAAAGAGCGGCGACCATTATTTTTTAGCGCAAAAGGAAATTTAATTTTTTGTATGTTTGCTATTTAGATAGTTCTAGAAATAATGGCAATGGAATTGAACTTTAAAGTCATCAAGATATCTGCAATGTAATAATGATTTAAAAGAGGGAGGGCTTTGTTCTAACCAAAGAGATTCATGGTGTGTTAAGAAAGCATTTTGCAAATAATGGACCCAACAGTGAGCCCATCACCATTCCATCAGTTTGGTGGTTAAGGGTGTTATTGTAAAGAACGATCGTAACTTCCGTGTCTAATTGAAAAAGTAATTGGAGATGAGTGACATTTTAGTACTGAAGTTAAGATTAAGGTCTATATTGAGAAGTGAGTCATTATTAAAAAAAATGAAAATAGTTTCTGAGACTGCTAATTTTGTATAAAGAACCTCCGTTAAAACTGGCCATAAAACAGTGCTCAAATGATGTTTTTTATTACATCATTGAAATTAAAAAGTCATGTGTAATAATTTTAATATATTGAACTAAAAATTTTGTAAGTTTGTAAGTCATCAAGTTAATAGCAGATAAAATGGGACGAAGTTGTATGCTAATTTCAAGTGTTTTGAGAAGGCCATAAATGGATCATGGCACCATGCCAGAGGTATATAAGTCCGAGTTGGGGGCTAAATATACAATAATTTACTTTACTGATAAAGTTATTTATTTTAATTTCAATCTTAAGGATATGATTAACGGGTTTATATTAAGGAATTTAAATTTAGAAGTATTAGAAATAAGACTAGAGAGTTTAAAAATATAATCCGTCGTATTAAGAACAACAGTACCCATACTCTTGTCTGATCCGGTAATTACTATAGATGACTTTCATCCGAGTTCTCCAAGAGTCGTCAAATCTTTTTTTAAAAACAGTGAAGAATAATTTGAAACCCTTAAAGCTCTAAAAACTATAAAAAAAAATTAGCTACAAATTTTCTCCTTTTGAATCATTTTTAATAACATTATCGGAATCAGTATTTCTTTTATATATAATTAATTTTTTTAAACTTGTTATATTTTGATTTTATGCAGTATCATTTAATAGAGTTTTTTACTTCATTAATAATGGATTATACTAATTCGAGACGTTTGCAAATTGAAAACGTGTAGAATAATAATGCTTAATATAGCGATTTAATACAGTTTGAGTTTTGCTAGCAGTATTTGAATTATTATTATTATTATTATTATTATTATTATTATTATTATTATTATTATTATTATTATTATTATTATTATTATTATTATTATTATTATTATTTTTATTATTATTATTATTATTATTATTATTATTATTATTATTATCATTAAAAATGAAAAATTATTATTTTATTAATTATATATTATTTATTTAGTTATATATTTTATTATTGATTTTTATTTACTATAATATGTATGTATGTATTATATATGTATTATATATATATGATATATATATATATATAATAGTTAAAGAAACATAATATAATTATCAAATATATAGTATATATACGTATCATGTAATATATATAGTATAATATATATAGATTGATATTATAGTATTTATCATTACTTAATATAATTATAAATATATATATGTATATATAATATATATATATATAATACTACCATAATAAGCATTATATAGTATATATTACATATGTATATTATATATACTATATATATTATAATGTATGGTATATACATAGATCGATAAATATAATTAAATATAATGTATTTATTGAAATTTATTAAGTAAAGTACTTTACAAATAGGTATAGATATAGATATATAGTATAGTATATGAATATATATATATGATTATAGTTATATTATATATATATATTATGTGTGTAGTGTGTTGTCGTGTGTGTGTGTAGTGGTGTGTGTGGTGTGTGTGTGTGTGTGTGTTCGAGTAGAGTTGTGTGTGTGTGTTTAACTTATTGATCATGTGACCCTCTCGATTTTCATGAAATAATAATACTTTTTAAATTATTGTAACTGTCTGGAGGGACCCTCAAACAAAAATGTGAATCTCTTTATTATGTCTAATCCTGGTCTGAAAGTTTAAACAATGATAAATGAAGATATACACTGAATTTCACCCGAAGTTATTTAATAGAGATAACTATAACTAATATCGATGAGATCCTCTATCGATTCCGGATCTTTGCCTATTCCGAGTCCTTCAATATATAATAATCAAATGTATGTTCTAAAGAAAGAATTCAATTTCTTCAAAGTACGAGGAATATTCAAAATGAAATTGTAAAGGTGTATTCAGCAGTGCGCCCATCACTGCATAAATCAGGGATGAATATTCCAAAAGTCATCTAATACAGACAAATAGATTGTTTTATGGGATAATTTATTCTTGAAAAAGAGCATTTACTCGAATTTTTGATTTCTAATGAATATTTAAACGGATATTGTACGGAAACTTTTTTCCCGCAGAATTCAATACTTCTCGTTAAAAATAAGATATTTAGTGTCTTGGAATCCAATCATATACAAACATTGGTTTGGAATAAAGGAACGTCGTTAAATTAGTTTTCTTCTTGGTTGAGTGATCCATCCATTCTCCCTGCTGATAGCTAAGAAAAAGAATCTTGAATTTTTCTCTCTCTCTCTTCTCTCTCTCTCTCTCTCTCTCTCTCTCTTCTTCCTCTACTTCTCTTCTCTCTCTCTCTCCTCTCTCTCTCTCTCTCTCTCTCTCTCTCTCTCAGGACCACAGGACTCGTTAAACCAGATCTAGGTTTTCGAAACTTATTATATATATATATATATATACTAATATAATATTGATTATATTATATATAGTATAGCTCTATATAAAAAATTAATAACTATATATATATATATATATATTATTATACTAGTATATAGTTACTATATATATCTATATTGATATATATTGTTATATGTATACTGTATAAATATATGTTATTATTATATAATATACTATATATATCTATATATTATTATATATATTTAGTAAGATAATACTATATAATTATTATGATGTATAGTATATATATATATAGTATATAAGTATATTATATATTATATTTATATTGATTAAAGCAGCATTTTAATTAAAATATAAGAGAACTTTTAAATTTTTTTTGTGCATTCTGTGGCGAATCAAAAATTTTTACCTTAATTTTGAATCACTTATATTAATATATAGTATATAGTAATAATTATATATATAATATTATATATAATATATATAGGTATATAGTAAATATATAATGAATATATATTATATATAATATATATTATAGTATATATATTAATATATTTTGGGAATAATAAAATTATAAAAAACACCGCTTTCTGAGCTATTCACCCTGCTTGGATTGAAACGTGGGCCCTAGCAGATAAGCTTATGTTTTGACGCATACGACTACGATGGGCTAAAAGAAAGAACGCGAGATTTTCTGTGGTGATATAATCACTACAGAAGAACGAGAAGTCCCGTCCACTTCCCTTCAACTGAGCGTGAAGTCAAGCAGGGAACGCAAAGGTGGAAGAAATTTTTTTCTCAACCGGGGGATAGTATTTTATTGATAAGTGTAAACTGCATTAACAGCAAGTGCTCAATAGTAATTGATACAAAATACCCTTTCCTGAAGCCTATTCAGCCTGTAGGATTGAACTGGGCTGGAGATGAAACCGCATGGGTGATAGCTCAGAAATGGGGTATTTTTATCAATCTTTATTAACACTTCGAAGTGGAGTAAGCTTCTTAATCTGTTGCTGAAGTATTCTTCAGTAGTGCGGTGCCTGTTTGACTAATATGCCGCGTGTGTGACGGGGAGGGGCGGGATGTCTTCTTGGTGGTGCTTTATATTCACGGAAGGAATATTATGCGTTCTTCATTTAGTCCCTCGTGAGTAGTGGTCAAACACATACGCGTTCATGTGCTAGGGCCCAGTTTCAATCTCAGCAGGGTGAATAGCTCAGAAAGTGGATATTTTTATCAATTACTTATTGACACTGCAGTTAATTCAGTTTACCTATCAATAAAAGTAAAGCAAACATCTGCTCTTCCTTATTTCACCTTGGTGTGTGCACTGCTTGACCTACGCCGAGTGTGGACGGGAAGGGAAATGAGGATGTTCTGTCTTGGTGGGTGATTATATTCACCACAGGAAAAATTCTCGCTTTCTTCTTTTAGTCAATCGTGGCGTAGTGGTCACAACACAGTACGTTCATAGCTGCTGAGCCAGGTTCAGATACCAGCAGGTGAGTAGTCAGAAAGGGGTATTTTTTATCAATATAGTATTATAGTATATATATATATATTATAATATATAGATATATATAATATATACATATATAATTATATATACTAATATATTAATATTATTATGATAAATTTATATGATATATATATATATATATATAAGGTGATTCAAATTAAGGTAAAATTTTTGGGTCATGTCAAATTTCAATGCCTGTGTAAGTTCCTAAAATGTATGATGATGATTATTAGTTTTCCGTCTGCTGTCTGTATGTGTTGTTTTTATTTAATATTTTGTATTACGAAACAAGAGGTTACAGTCTTTAAAACTTAGTACTGTTTTGTGTAGTGCTAATGAAGACAAAAAGAAATAGGTATAATTTACAATAAATTTAAAAAATGGCGGCCGTTTAAAAGTATTTGAGGCGACATTCAATGAAAGCGGATGACTGAGGTTTAATGTTAGGAACAAAAAACACCTATTGTTGTGCACAGAATCAGAAATAATAACTTTAAATAATTATTATTAATAGGGAAATGTATTTTTTATTGAAACTCTCATTTAATAATGAAGCAATCTTCACAACAGTTATTTTCCTTCCATTTTAAACTTTCAGCAAATTGTTTGACTAAAACACCAATTCTGTATACAATAAATGCACTGCCTGTTTGGTGTTACCATACAATGTAACATTATTAAACTCTTCTCAATTCTTTAGTTTTGAATATGGATCGTTATTATCACGTGTATTATACTCTGAACTAGCTGACAATGCATCTAATGTATGGGATGAGACGCTGCCAAAAGTTCTGCAGCAAGACGTTTGTATCAAAAGAAACCCAACCGAGTTTGTCCAAGCGCAAGGTTTTTGACACCAATTCATCCACGCCTGTCTGAAACAGGGTATTTGCGTCCAAAGACACACTAATACAGGGCAGATCCGATCTACTAGGATGTTGGTTTGAAGAATTAGTTCTTATGAAATTTCTTAGCATCCTGAAAAGAGCACCGCGAGAATTGGTCACTAACAGTTTTCTTGAACCAATCTAGTATGTTGGGGTTACTAAACCGAGCAAACAGTTACAACCGTATACGCTCCATTCAGGTGATTATCCTATTGCAGTGTGATGTTCCTCGAGTGTTTATTTTGTCAATTGGGTTTTTGAACAATGTTTGACCCAACTTTTTAACGAAGGTTTTATTTACCGACGAGGCTTCACTTTACAAGAAAGCTATGTTAAGTCATAAGCGACATTGGGAGACGAGAATTTCATGCCTTTAAACGAAATCGTTCACAACATCATTAGTTTTTAGTAAACATTTGGGCAGGAATTTTCCATGATCAT
>JABUQX010074000.1:17500-21794 GCA_015478945.1 Trachelipus rathkii | reverse complement strand
ACATTTTGTTTTTACTAAAGAAATTATTCTTTTTTTATGTGTATAACTTAAAAAATTTGCATTTTACATACCTTAAGGAGTTAAATCAGTAAATCAGTAAATCAAACTGCTCTCCATACCCACTCATGATCCATGGATCTATTGATCTATTTGATCTTGAATCTATGATTCAAGCATATTTTGTTATAATATAACACAAAACTTTTATTTATTTTTGTTTTTGTTTCTTTAAAAAATATATATTTTATCTTTTAAATTATATTTTGTTTTATTTGCTTTAAACATTTGTTTATACTAAAAAAATTTATTCTCTTTTTATGTTTATACTTAAAAAAATTTGCATTTTTACATGACCTTAAAGCAGTAAATCTGTAAATTCAGTAAATTCCTTCCTCCATATACTCCTACCCATCCATGATCTATTTGATCTACTTGATCTATTGATTCAAGTCATATTTTGTATAATATTAACACAAAACTTTTATTTAATTTGTTTTTGTTTTCTTAAACCATTTTGTTTTTAGTAAAAAAATTTATTTCTTTTTGGTTTTATAACTTAAAAAAAATTTGCAATTTTTTACACTAACCCTAAATCAGTAAACAGTAAATCAGTAAATCCCAACCTACCCTCCTCACCCTTCTACCCCACCATGATCTATTTGATCTATTGATCTATTTAATCTAGTTGATCTATTGATTCAAGTTCATATTTTGTATAACATATCTCAAAAAACTTTTTATTATTTGTTTTGTTTTCTTTTAAAACATTATGTTTCTACTATAAAAATTTCATTTATTTGTTTTGTTTTCTTTAAACATTGTGTTTTTACTAAAAATTTAAACTTTTTATGTATTATAACTGTAAAAAAAATTTGTTATTTTTATGTAAGCCTAAAGCCAGTAAATCAGTAAATCAGTAAATCAGTAAAGCAGCAAATCAATAAATCAGTTAATCAAACCACCCCACTCTATCACCTTCCTACCCATTCGTGATCTAATGACTATTGATCTATTGATCTATGATCTATTGATTCATGTCATATTTTGCTTAACATAACACAAAAACTTTATTTATTTTTGTTTTGTTTTCTTTAAACATTATGTTTTTTATATTAAAATTTATGTATTTTGTTTTATTTGCTTTCTTGATCTATTGATTTATTGTTTTATTGCTTTATACATATTATTTACTAAAAAATTTATTCCTTTTTATGTTTTAACTTACAAAAAATTTGCATTTTTACATACCTTAGATCGTAAATCAGTAAATCAGAAATCAAACTGCGCTAGCAATACCCCCCCTACCACTTCCATGATCTAATTGATCTAATTGATCTATTGATTTCGAGGTGTCATGTTTTGTATAACATCTCAAAAGCTTTTATTTATTTTGCTATTCTGTTTAAACATATTTTACCCAAATTTCTATTCCTTTTATGTTTATAACTAATTTTTTTTTTTTTTGCATTTTGACATACCTTAAAGCAGTAAATCAGTAAATCAGTAAAATCAACTACCCTCAGCCACCTTATACAACCTTCCATTGATCTACTTGATCTACTGATCATTGATTCAAGGTCATATTTTGTTATAAACTAACACCAAAAGCTTTTATTTATTCTGTTTTGTTTCTTTAACCATTTTGTATTTTACGTAAAAAAAAAATTATTTATTTTGTTAAATTTAAAAGATTTTGTTTTAACTAAATCTTTCTTTTCATGTTTATAACTTAAAAAAATTTACGTTTTTACATCCCTTAAAGCAGTAAATCAGTAAACAGTAAATCAACTACCATCCAGCCACCCTTCTACCCTTCCATTGATCTATATGATTTATTGATCTAGTGATCTATTGGATTCGAAGTCATGATTTGTATTAACATATCTCACAAAATTTATTATTTACTTTTGTTTGTTTTCTTATAAACATTAAGTCGTACTATAAACTTGATTTATTTCTGTTTTGGTTATATTAGAACATTTGTATTCATAATTAAATGATTAATTCTTTTTAGGGGATAGCTTTAAAAAATTTGCATTTTATATTGCTTGTAAAGCAGTAAATCCAGTAAATCAGTAAATCAAACTGTCTCCAACTACCCTCCTACCCTTCCAGGATCTATTGATCATTGATCTATTGAGCTATTGATCATTGATCTATGAATTCAAGTCATATTATAAGTACTCTTTTGATACATAAACTTTTAAAAATTTTATTTATTTTTGTTTTGTTTCTTTAAACATTTTGTTTTACTAAAAAAAAAATTATTATTTATGTTTATAACTTAAAAAATTTGCATTTTGACTACCCAAATCGAAATTCCAGTAAATCAAACTATTCATCCAACTACCCATTACCTACACCTCCATGATCTATTGATCTTTATGATCTATTGAGCTATTGATCTATTGATCTATTGCATTCATGTCATATTAATTAAGTATCTTTTTTGTATTATACATAAGGGGCATGAAATAACTTTGTATTTATATTTGTTTTGCTTTCTTAGCCCATCTTATTGTTTCGTATCAATCTGCTTATGTTGATTAAAATGGCTTTAGAACATTTTGTTTTTACTAAAAAATTTATTCTCTTTTTATGGTTTATAACTTGAAAATTTTTGAATTTTTTTACACCCTAAAGCAGTAAATCAGTAAAATCAGTTAATCAAACCACCCAGGCCGCGCCGTCCACCCTTCCATGATCTATTGATCTTATTGATCTTTTGATCTATTGATTCAATCATATTTTTGTATATACATAACACAAAAACTTTTATTTATTATTGTTTTGTTTCTGTAAACATTTTGTTTTTTCCTAAAAAAATTTATTCTTTTTATGTTGTATAACGTGTTAAAAGAATTTACATTATAACATACCCTAGCAGTATAATCAGGTAAATCAGTAAATCAAACCAACCCTTCCTGCCCATCCATGATCTATTGTTATATTGATCTATTGATTTTTGTATAACATATCTCAAAACCTTTTATTTATTTTGATTTTGTTTTTTTAACATTTTGTTTTTATAAAAATTTATTCCTTTTTATGTTTTAACTTTAAAAAAATTGGAAGTTTACCATTACTTAAGCAGGTAAAATTATGGTAAATCGGTTAAACTAAACCCACCCACTCTATCCTTATTACCTTTCCATGATCTATTGATCTATGATCTATTGATCTATTGATCTATGATCTATGATTTCAGTCATATTTTGTAAACATAAGCACAAAAACTTTTTATTTATTTTTGTTTGTTTTCTTTAAACAGTTTGTTTTACTAAAAAATTTTATTTCATTTTATGTTTATAACTTAAAAATTTGCATTTTACATACCTTAAAGCAGTAAACAGTAAAATCAGTAAATCAAACTGCCATACCCACCATTCGTGATCCATTGATCTATTGATCTATTGCATTATTGAATCTATGATTTCAAGTCACATTTTTTTTATAACATAGCACAAAAACTTTATTTATATTGTTTTGCTTTCTTACACATTTTTGTTACTAAAAATTTGTCTTTTATGTTTATAACTTAAAAAAAAATGCATTTTTACATTACCTAAAGCAGTAAAAATCAGTAAATCAGTAATCAGTAAAGCAGTAAATCAGTAAAATCAAAACCATATCTCATCCACAACCCTCCTACCCATTCTGATCTTATTGATCTATTGATCTACTGCATCTATTGATCTATTGATTAATCATATTTAGTATAACATAACAAAACTTTTTATTTATTTTGTTTTTGTTTTTCTTTCTAAACATTTTTTTTTACTAAAAATTTATTCTTTTATGTTTATACTAAAAAAATTTGCATTTATCATACCTTTAAATCAGATGTAAGCAGTAAATCAGTAACAGTAAGCATCAAATCAGTAAATCAGTAAATCAAACCACGCCAACTCTATCCTCCTTACCCTTCCCATGGATCTATTGATTATTGAATCTATTGATCCTATTGATCTATGGAATACTACTTTGAAATTCAAGTCAGTATTTTGTATAAACATAACATAAAATAAAATTCTTTTGCTGTGCTATTGGTTTTGAATTTCGCGTTTGTCGATTGCATTTGTTGAAGTTGTTTTGTTGTTGTATGTTGTTTGTGTTGTGTTGTTTGTTGTTGTTGTTGTTGCCTTTGTGTGTTATTGTTTGATGTTGTTGTTGTTGAAATGTTACGTTTTGTATGTTGCTTGTTGTTGTAGTTGATGTTGTTGTTGAAATGCTGCGTGTTGTGTTGATGTGTGTGTGGTTGGTGTGTTGTGTGCTGTGTTGATGTGTGTGTGTG
>JABUQX010074000.1:7500-12500 GCA_015478945.1 Trachelipus rathkii | reverse complement strand
CAAAAATAAATAAAGTTTTTATGTTATGTTTTATACAAAATGATACTCTAAATATGATTGAATCAATAGATTCAATAGAATCAATAGCTCAATAGATCAATAGAATCAATAGATCATGAAGGGTAGGAGGGTAGATTGGATGATAGTTTTGATTTACTGATATTACTGATTTACTGCTTTAGGGTATGTAAAAATGCAATTTTTTAGTTATAAACATAAAAAGAATAAATTTTTTAGTAAAAACAAAATGTTTAAAAAACAAACAAAAATAAAAAATTTTTATAGTAAAAAACATTAGATGTTTAAAGAAAACAAAACCAAAAAAATTAAAAGTTTTTGAGAAGATGTTATACAAAAATATGGACGTGAATCAAGTAGATCACTAGATCAAATTAGATCAATTAGATCATGGAAGGTAGGAGGGGTGGCGGATGTTACTTACTGCTTTACTGATTTAACTGATTTACTGCTTTAAGGTGATGTAAAAACGTAAATTTTTTAAGTTATAGACATGAAAAGAAAAGCAAATTTTTAGTTAAACAAAATCTTTTTGATACTGAATAAGCAAAATTAAATAAAAGTGTTTAAGTTAAAAACAAAAATGCTTAAGAAAACAAAAACAGAATAAGCAAAAATAAAAGCTTTTGTGTTATTTATACAAAATATGACTTGATTCAATAGATCAATAGATTCAATAGATCAATAGATCGTGGTAGGAGGGTGGCTGGAGGTAGTTTGATTTACTATTTACTCGATTTACGATTTAAGGTATAGTAAAAATGCAAAAAAAATTAAGTTATAAACATAAAAGGAATAAATTTTTAGGAAAAAACAAAATGTTTTAAAGCAGAATAAGCAAAAATTTAAATAAAAGCTTTGAGATCAGTTATACAAAACATGACATGAATCAATAGAGCAATAAAATCAATAGATCATGGAAAGTGTATGGGGGGGGTTATGAAAGAATTAGTGTTTGATTTACTGATTTACTGATTTACTGCTTAAGGTATGTAAAAAGGCAAATTAGTAAGTTAAGTTATAAAAACATAAAAAGAATAAAATAATTAGTAAAAACAAAATGTTTAAAAAGCAAATTAAACCAAAATAAATAATAAATTTTTATAGTAAAAAATTAAACAAAATAGAATAAATTTATAGTAAAAAATAATGTTTAAAGAAAACAAAACAAAATAAATAAAAAGTTTTTTGGTTTGTTATACCAAAAACATATGACATCATGTATGAGCACAAGAATACACAAAGAAGAAAACAAATAACTAAAAAGAATCCAAATAGATCAATAGATTCAATAGATCAATAAATCAATAGAATCACGAAGGGTAGGGAGGGTGGGGTGGGTGGTGTGATTAACTGATTTTACTGATTTATATACTCTGCTGTCTGATTATTACTCGAGTGATTTACTGATTTACATGATGTAAAAACATAGGCCCTAAGTTTAAAAATACAATATTTTTTTAAGTTTATAAACATAAAAAGTTTAAATTTTTTAGTAAAAACAAAGATGTTTAAAGAAACAAAACCAAATAAACGTGAAGGTCTAGTTAAACAAACAATAATGTTTCAAGTCGCCAGAAAACCATATTAATTATAAATAAATCTTGACGTAGATAGGCTAATAATAAACAAAGATTATGACCCTTCGTGATAATTCGATAATTGGGAACTCATTATAACAACAAGTAAGAGCAAATAGGATTCAGTGAGATCAGGAAGGTAAATGGGTAGGAAATGGGTAGTTGGAAACGTAGTGATAGTATGAGCATGTATTGATAGTTATATTATAAGTACGTGTTTATAGTGATTTAAGTGTTATAAGCTAAAAATGCCAATATTTTTAAGATTATAAACATATCAAAAGAATAAATATTTTTAACGGTTGAGTTAAACTGAAAGTAGTTTAAAAGTAAACAAAACATATAAAATATAAATATAAGAATGTGGTGGAATAGATATAATATAAATTAATACTCGAAATGTGACATGATACAATAGATCAATAGATCAGATTAGAATCAATTACGATCAATATTAGATCATGGATTGTATGAGGCTTAGGAGGTATGGAGTAGACAAGTTTGAAATATTTCCTGAAAATTTAATCTGCTTTAAATCGTTGTATGTAAAAAATTGCAAATCTTTTAAGTAGTAAAACATGAAAATAGAGATTAAATTATTGTATGAATGTATTGTATAGTAAAAAACTAAGTATGTTTATAAAATGTATAAACCCAAAAGATCAAAATAAGATAAAATTTTTGATAGTAAAAACATAATGTTTAAAGAAAACAAACAAAAATAAATAAAAAGTTTTTGAGATATGTATACTCGAAAATATGACTTGAATCAATAGATCACTAGATCTTATTAGATCAATAGCATCATGGAAGAGTAGGAGGAGATGGACTGGATGGTATAGTTTGATAAACTGAGTTTACTGATATTTACTGCTTTAAGGTATGTAAAAACGCTAAATTTTTTAAGTTATATAAAACATAGAAAACGAAAGAAATTTTAGTTAAAACAAATTTTTTAAAACAGAATAAGCAAAAATTAAAATAATTATTTTTTAAGTAAAAACAAAATTGTTTAAAGAAAGAAACCAAAAGAATAAGCGAAAAGAATAATAGACTACTTAATTGATAGATATATGTTATAATAAAAATATGACTGAAATCAAATAAGATCTCAATAGATCAATTAGAATCATGGAAAGTGTATGAGGTGGCTGTGGACATTATAGATCAAGGGTAGATTTGATTTACTAGATATATAACTGAGGTACTATTTAAATGGGTAGATAAAAATGCAATAAAAAAAAATTAAGTATAGTATAAAATATGTAAAAGGAATCAACATTTTTATTAAGTAAATACAAGATGTTCTGTAAAACAGAATAAGCCAAAAATAAAAGCTTTTGAGAATGTTTATACAAACAGGACATTGAATCAATAGATCAATAAGATCAATAGATCATGGAAGTGATTGGGGGGGGGGGGGTATGAAGGGCAGTTTTTGATTTACGATTTACTGATTTACTGCATTTAAGGAATATGTAAACGTGACTCAAATTTTTAAGTATAAACATAAAAAGAAATTTTTTTTTAGTATTTCAAAATATATAAAACAAATTAAAACTGATTAAAAAAAAATTTATAGTAAAAATAAAACAAAATAAAAAAATTTATTAAGTAAAAAACATAATGTTTAAAGAAAACAAACAAAATTAAATAAAAGTTTTTGAGTTATGTTATAACAAGACAATCAATAGCATCAATAGAAATCATAGCACTCAAAAGTAAGATCAATAAACTCACGAATGGGCGGTAGGAGGATAGAAGTGGGTCGGTATATTTTGGATTAACTGATCTTACTGATTTACTAGCTATAACTGATTTTAACTGATTTACTGAACATTTTACTTGCTTTAAGGTATGTAACAAATACGCAAACTTTTTCTTAACAGTATTATAACAGTATTAACAAAGAGTTTATAAATTTTTTAGGAAAAACAAAATGTTTTACAGAAAACTAAACAAATTAAATAATGTATTTATTAGAAAATCATAAATGTTTACAAGAAAACAAAACAAAATACAATAAAAAGTTATTTGAAGATATTTATACAACAATATTGGACTTGAATCAATAAGATTCAATAGAATCAATCAGATCATAGATCAATACGATCAGGATGGGTAGAGAGGATAGTAGTTGGAATAATAGTTTGACTTTACTGATTTACTGCTTTTTACATACTTTAAATATGTTATGAAAATGAAATTTTTAAGTAAAAACATAAAAAGAAATAAGAATTTTTTAGTTAAAACATAAAATGATGTTAGAAGTAAAACAAAAACAAAAAATAGAAATAATAGACGTTATGTCTCCGTAACAAACTGATCAGAAAATGGGATGGAATAAAAATCAATAGATCATAGGATTCAATAAGGTAGTCAAAATAAAGATCATAACATTAGATTTACTATGGAAAGAATCTGTGGTAGCGTGAGTATGGAGATGAGTTTTTGAAATTTACTGATTTACTGATTATTGCTTTAAGGTACGTAAAACAATATGCAAAAAGTTGTTTTTAATGTAATAATAAAAACACATAAAAAAGAATAAATGTTTTAGATAAAAAACAAATAATGTTAAAGCAATAAAACAAAGGATAAATAATATTTATAAATATGAGTTCACGGAGTTGTCCAAATACAACTTAAAAAAAATAAATGTTATTAAAAAGTAAATTATAAATATAAAAATTATAAGTAATAAGTAATAAGTTAAAAATAAAAGGAACTTAAAATAAAAAATGACTTAACATCGCATCTTAAATTCTATACAACGTTAAAATTAAAACTTACAGAAAAAAACTAAAAAAAATAAAAAATAAATCGAAAGTTAGAAAAAAAATTAAAAAAAGAATAAAAATAAAGATATATAACTAAAAAAATAAAAACCGGAAATATGAATAGCTAGTGATTAAGAATAATATGTAAGCACATGATTAGAAATAAATATAAAGTGAAAAATAAATTTAAATAAGTAAATTAAAATACACTATAAAAAATAAAAAAAATTAAACACCAAAAGTAAAAAATGTAAATAAATAGTTAAAGAAAAAAAAAATTAAGAAAAATAAAACACAAAGTTAAAAATGTAAAATAAAAAAATTAGTTAGAAAAAAATAAAAAAAAAAAAAGATAAAAACTCAAAATAAAATAATATAAAATTAGAATAAAAAAAGTAATTGTGAACACAAAGAAGTTTATAAAATGTACTAATTATAATTAAAAAAAATTAGAATTAAAAAGTAAACGAAATTATATGCATTATCCAAAAGTTTATCGGAAAAAAAAAAAATAGTATATTAAGTTATCGTTTTGACAAGAACGATTTTAAAATAATAAAATGTAGTCTTCAACAATTTAGGAAAAATAAAGGTTATCTTGCAAGATAGCAATGCAATTGAC
>JABUQX010074000.1:0-2500 GCA_015478945.1 Trachelipus rathkii | reverse complement strand
ATTCAGTCGTGCAATGGCACCAACTATGCACGAACAAACATCTGCCCTTATATCCTCCCCGCTAAATCTAAACCCCCCACCTCAATTTTCCACGTCGTTCAGAGAAAAACGGGAGTGAAGAGGCGGCCAGAGCATAGAACAGCGAAGAGAAGGACAACCAGGACTCCTACATACAAATCAAAATATTGAATTTTTTTTTTCATAATTTATTATATATATACACAAAAAAACAAAATTTTTTTATAATTTTTAATTTTTCTGTGTCACTTAGTTAGGGACGAAGACGAACAGCGGATTTTTCTTTATCTCTTCGGTGGAACTCCTGCATCAATTAATACAGAAGGCCATTGTGCGTTCCATTCCAAAACCAGCGTAAGCCTGTACAGCAGTTACAACCTTATAAAAACCGGGGGCTATGGAATTCCAGAGCAGATCAAAGTCAATGGATAGCATGGGAAATAAACAAATTACAAGAAGGATGTTATTAAGACACGAAGGCACGACATGGGAACTCACAGTGGAATATAGGTTTGACTGAGGAGAAGGGGAGAAAGTTTTTAATGAATGGATCTGGTTGTTAAATAAGGAACTATGGGAAATAGTTCTGCGGGAGATTTCATCGGACCAGTATGAAATCGATAAAATGAGAGGCTAAGTTTCAATATTAAATTTTGGATCCTCCTCAGGGTATATGAAAGAATGGTCATTAAGAATTTCTTTTTGCAATATCTGATATGAAGGGGTGACTTATTTACGGATTACTCCGGCCTTTATTATTACTTTTATGTGGATGTCAATATGGTCGATTTCCTCGGTACGATGTTCTTCTTTCCTTGGCACATTTGGTTAATTGTTGAGGTAAGTATAACAGGATTCATCTAGAGGATTATGTTATTAACAATTATGAGACCACAGATTGGGATGAGGAGGATTACGCTTTTGTAAAGGCGTATAAATCTTGTAATGTGAAATATAATTATAAACTTATATCTTGACTCAGACTATGGTCTATATCCTCGGGACAATAACATTCGGGACAGATCATCCACTGTTACATAGGTATAGTTGGACAAGATGTGTTTGCGGCCCAAGATCCTGCGATACATTTATATCGGCAAACCATCTGAAAGAGAAAACAATCTGATAGTGCTCTGTACTAATAGTGTCAAATTAGGCCAGAGAAGGACCATTGGTAGGTCTACGTATACTTCTAAGAGACACTCAGACGTAACCACTAGATCATAGAAGAGTTGAGTCTATCCGAGGACTCTGGTGATACCGACAGAAATTTTTGATTCGGTTTTTTACTTTGAAAAGAAAAACAAAGTACACATTAAATAAATAGAAACGTAAGATTATTTAAATAAATATAAACAAATGCACAAATGATATTCTATTATAAGTGGTAATAATTTTCAACAGTTCAGTCAGGAAGGACGTTAATTAATGAATCAAGAGTAAACATATATGTTCTTTCCTCTACTTGGTCAACTTTTTCTCACAAAGATGGAACCCATCAATTTAAAACGGTCCCACTATAACTCTGATAAACGACTTATACATATTTAAAACAAATAAGAAATAGAGGAAACAGGACTAAAATTCCATTAAAATAAATGATAAAAATACTTATAAAATTCTCTACTTTAGAAGAAGATGTACCAAAAAATATGTATTTTTCACACAGTGTACTGGGTTCAAAATTTAACTTTTTATAGCGTATTGATTTATACGAATGATTTCTCATATTCCACTAGTGAGAAGAGAGAAAAGAAATCAAACAATCAACACAAAAAAATCACCACATATAATTCATGAAAACCCACCTGATAACATCTAAAGACACCAGTCGAAATAATGTTACTTAAAAATTATTCATGCAAATAATACTAATGTTTGCATAAATATAATAGAAAGATGTACGTATGCAGCTTTATCCTCCATTATGACATTATTCCATCATAAACAGGACCAAATCTAGCAGATAAAAGTAAAACATGTAAAATGGAGAATTCCAACCATCCAGACTATTTAGTCTAATTATTGGACGAAATAGGCGAAATTCCCTCATCAGGAACCAGGGAAAATCTGTAAAATAGTGTTTAAAGCTCCGCGCACTTAGGACAAAGTGTACAATCCTGATCATGTACATATGACAATGTACTCTAGTTGGAGCGAGAGAACCAGTATATAATATTATATTATACATGTAACTATATATAATACAACACATATTCCTAATATATAGTTATATATATATTACATTAATTATTTAAGTGCAGTACGGTATCTCAGATGATAAAATAAATAATATCAATATATAGATATTATATATATTATAGGGAAAATTTTTATATACATACAATATATAAATATACACTGTATAATATTTTCTTTAGATTTTAAAAATGGATTACGATTTAACAGCAAACAAGACTTTTATTATAATAGCTTGATTAAAATTTTTAAATTAGTCAGATAGTTATCTACATATATACGA
>JABUQX010073999.1:0-17500 GCA_015478945.1 Trachelipus rathkii | reverse complement strand
AAAAGCATCAGAATATAACACCACATAGATAATAAAGCGCAGAACAATCAGAACAATACCTCTCCATCATGACGATTCAAATAATCGTCAAAGATCCGCACTACGCTCAATTCACAGAAGTGAACGAGATAAACTTACAAAAGAAATATAGTCACCTCCTCCACGTCGAATGCAAGGCGATGAGCCACGCTTTACCCAACACTCAGAGCGAAGACCACGAATCCTCACATGCGACCACGCGCAGGACTTCGGACGGCTCATCGAACAAACAATCACATAACCTGAGGCAGAAGAGAGAATTGACAAATAATACACAACAACTCGCCAACTTCACCACAAACAGCATCACGACCAAACAAGTACGAACCCACGAAGAAAGAACCAAACAAGCGCAAAGAAGGCATCAAGCGCGAACGACAGCCGAGAGAGAATGATAGAAGTGATATGTAGAAAGAGGAAAAGGAATCACAGACAAGACACACTAAAAACATACCAACCAACCATATACAACACATATAAAATTAAAACATAACACCTAAACAAAAACATAATATAATAATTACAATATACACAATACTACACACACATATACAACACAAAAAAAAAACATTATACAATCAAATACATCCAGCATATATATATATATATATTATACTATATTATATATTGTACCTCAAAATACTATTTTGCGTTTATAGAGGTTTGCATCCGCTTATGTTTAGATCGCGTGTTCTCATAAGTTTCTTGTAATTCCATCCTTTTAAAAGTAGGGATTTGTCCCGTCCAAAAATTTATATTATGTTTATATTTATAAATATATTACAAAGCAATATATTAAATATATATATAATATAAAATAAAACATATAAATATTTAATATGTTAATCTGTATATAAAAATATATATAATATATTATATATATATATGTAAGGACGATGTATATAATATATACGTATACATATTTGCACCGTTTATATGTATACATGTAGATACTAGAAAGTCAGTAACCTTACAAGTAACACATACAGAAAGACCGAACAAGGGACAAAACACTCTAGCCAACCGAAAAGCCCTCAAAAATATCTTGACATCGGAAATGAAGAGAATTCATCTCGGACCAACCCCTTTTGTTATTAAGGCACCAATTACATATCACAATTGAACATATAATATAAACACAAAGGAGGAGAGGTACAGTACCCACCCTATGTTAAATTCATTGTATTTAAGTTAAAAACAATTAATAGTTTTCTTTAAATTAAGAAAGGAAAAATGACCGACATGAGGAGTTTTAAAACTCAGAGCACCCTATACCATATATATAAAATAATACAGATAACTAAAACAATACTATATACCATACAATATAATTATATATATAAAAATAATAATACACATATATAAATATATATATAATTAAATATATGAGTACATGACTGTTATTCATATATAAAACAGCGCTTTAAATATATATAGGACTGCATTTCTTATTAATTTTTGATCTAATTTTCAAACTTAGCTCATCCTATCTGTTTGCGCTTAGAGTTAAAAAAAGAGCTAGGAAAGAGATTCTAAAAACTCGACTCTCAGCAGCTTTAGATAAGTGTGAAAGGTAAGCGATAGAGAAGCTGTTTGAGGTTTGTAGTTCTTAAGTCTCTCCCCAGAGGTCAGCGGTCGAATATTGTAAGGTTGAAAAGAGTTCCCCTTACAACCCCCTGTAAATCCTTGAACGGGACCCAGAAGCATTTGTAGTAGATGTATTCCCAAAAGTCATGGCAAAACAGTAAGTCTTAAAAGAGCGTGTTGGTTTAGGTCGAGTCTAACCCCATGGACATCAAACTGGGTATTCTACATAATGCATGTCGTTTAGCCATATACACGAGATGTATATGCGCCTGTGTGAATATTTTTATTGTTTTGCTACTAATCTTATATTCCCTTTAGAACGGAAGAAAAGAAAGTTGATCTCCCGACCAATTTCGGATGGAGGGCCGAGGGCGTCAAGTCTGTCAGAAATGTCGAAGAGAGAGAGAGAGAGGAGAACAGTAGGATCCACATTGGCTTTAGAGAAAATAGCAGAGAGATGTATCAAGTTGGTTATATAATAACGTTTGTTTCCATTTCGTTTTAGGTACATTTTAACGTTATTTTTTACACATAATAATGCCATTTATGCATGTCAAAATCAAACATTATATATATATATATATATATATATATATAATATATATATATATATATATATATATATTTATTAATATAATATATATTATATATATATATAATATATTATATTATTATATATATATATATATATATATATATATATATTATATTAATATATATATATATACATATATATTATATATATATATATATATATATATATTATATATAATATAATATATATATATATATATATATATATATATATATAATATATATATATATATTACATATATATATATATATATATATATATATATATATATATATATATATATATATATATATATAATATATAATATATATTATATATTATATATATGAGGGGGCAAGCCAACTCCCGTCCATCGTCGTGCACCCCGGGCAACGAGACATCATAGATGTACTCGGCTAAAAGGAAATATGGCTAGGGCAGAGATAGGCCCAGCAAAGCCACTGCCGAACAAATTGCTGAAATACTCAAAGCGCGAGCCTCGGGAAGCCAGACGGAAACTTGGGACGACACGACCAGGCGAGATATTGGAACTACGAAATCAGGAAAAAACATTAAAAATTATAGGTATGCTTACGATAAATGTAGTCACCTATGGAGAGAAGGAGGAGGAGATAGTGGACATCATGAAGGAGAGGAGGATAGATTTGTTGGGGATGGCGGAGATGAGGATGAGGAGTTCTGAGAGGGTAAAGAACTGGGAGAGGGTTATATTCGGATATACAGTGGAGTGAGAGAAGGGATAAGGAAACATGGTGTTGTAATGATAGTGGGGCCGAGAATATGACCATATATATTCAGAGGGTGAAAAATATAAACGATAGAATAATGATGTGTCTGTTGAAAATCCGGCAGAGGAAATATAGAATATTTCAAGTATACGCACCACAACAAGGACATTCGGAAGAGGAAAAAAAATAGATTTATGGAGAGAATGGAGGAAAAGGTGGGGATGGAGGAGGAAGGAGAAAGAGTGCTGATGGGAGATTTCAATGCCAGAGTGAGATAGAGAAGTGGAGAGGTGGAGAGAGTTTTGGATTTGTTGGGAGAAGAGACAAGGAACCTGGAAGGGGAGAGATTGATAGATTATTGTATGAGGAATGATCTGAAGATTAAGAACAACTTTTATAAGCATCTGGAGTCGCACATCTATACGATATATAGGTGGAGCCAAGCAACCCAGCAATTTGATCAAAAATCGATAATAGACTATATGATAGGATCAGATAAGAGAATGATAAGAAATGTAAAGGTGATACCAGGAGTGTCGCTGGGATGCAGATCATAGATTGGTGGTTGGCAGACTGAGGGTAAAAGACTGGAGAACTGTTAAAAGAACAAAAAATAAACAGTGATCAAAGTAGAAAAGCTTGGTGAACAAGAGGAGAGAGAAAAGTACCAACAGAAAATGCCAATTTAAACCTGAGAAGCGGAGTGGAGGATGAGAGGTTGCAAGATGTAATAAAAGAGGTTGCAGAAGGAAGCGCCTTTGGTTAAAAGTTGAGGTAGGAGGAGGAACTAGAAAAAAGAGCACACACCCATGGTTGGAACGAAGAAGGTGAAAGATTGCAATCAGAAAGAAAACGGGAGAAAATGAGAAAATGGTTGAAAAGAAGAACCGGAAGAAGCGAGAGAGGAGTATGTACAAGCAAGAAATGAAGCAGAAGAATCAAGAGGAGGGCGAAGAAGGATGAGGCCGAGAAGATAGCTGCAGAATTAAACCGAGAAGAATGTACATTGTGGGGGGAAGAAAAAAAAGCTTTTTAAGATGGCGAAAGCATATATGAAACCGAAGAATAAAATCGGAAACATTCAAAGGATAGAAATGGAGAGATACTGGTAAAACCGAGAAAGGAATGAAAGGTGGACGGAAACACTATGAGAACTTGATAAACGTGAATTACGTGGAGAACTAAGAAGAAGCGGTGTGAAACAGGGGGGAGCGAGGAGGGGAGAGAGGGAGGAGAGAGGATTCACAATGGAAAGAATATGAGAATGCCTATTAAAAAAGATTGAAAAGGGGCAAGTGCCAGGAGAAGAAAGATGGAGTGGCAGTAGATTGGTGTGGAGGGAGGAGAGAGGAATTTGAAGGAGAGAGTTTGTAACCTGTTAAACATTTATTGGAGAGAGGGAAAAGTGCCGGATAGATGGGGGGAAAGCTATAAAAATACCAATATACAAAGGTAAAAGAGATCCAAGCAACTGTGACAACTACAAGAGGAATTTCCATTGATGGACCACCTGCAAAAAATCTACGAAAGAATATTGGAGAAAGTTGAGAGTGATTGTGGAGCTTAAACTGGGGGAGGAACAGCACGGGTATAGAAGGAGGAAGAGGACGACAGATCTCCTTGTTTACACTAAGGATGGTTATGGAGAAGATTTAGAATATTGCAAGAGGTTTTTATGTTGGTATTTTGTATCTGCAAAAAGCTTTGATTTCTGCGTACCAAGGGAAAAACTATGGAGAGTCATGGAAGAAAAATTATGGAGTGAGTGGTTGACTGAAGAAAGCAATAATGAGTATGTACGAAAAATGCAGTTTTAACATCAGAACGGAGTGGGAAAACGATATATGGTTTTGAAGTAAGAACAGGAGTTAAACCAAGGGAGTGTATTATCGCCTTATATTGTTCATATTATATTTAACGTGGTAATAAGTAAAGTGAAGGAGAGATTAGGAGTTTTTGATGGAGATATAATGGCTTATTGCGAACAACACCACAAACCTAGCATGTTGGGAGTGAATGAGAGGAGGAGAGATACGGGGAGGTGGCTCTGCAGAGGTTGGTATTGCGGAGAGCTGGATTGAGGCAGGGATGAATGAATGTTTACAGAAGACGGAGATAATCTAATTGGAATAACGGGACCGGAAACGATGAAGGCATGAGGATGATGGTGGGGGAAGAGGAGATGAAGACGGTGGATTCCAGCGTCTATTTAGGTGGATGTTTTAACAGGGAGGGAGGATGTGGAGGAGAGATCACTAGAAGTATGGAAAAATATGGACAAAGCTATGAAAACACTGTACCCATTGATGAAGAACGGAAATGTTGGAATGGCAGGGTTTAAAAAAGGTAATCTTTGAAAGGTATATTGACTCCGACGCTACTGTATGGAGCTGAAACGTGGACCACTACGAGGAGGGAGGAGAGTAGAAAACAAGCGGCAGAAATGAGGGCTCTGAGAGCAATGAATGGAAGAAGCAGAAGAGTTCCTTATTGTCCCTTCTTCTTACAGAGAAACTGTAGGAGTGAAGAAGATTTACTGAAGATGGATGTGGGTAAGACTGATGATTGGTGGGGACATCTGGAAAGGATTTGCAGCCTGATAGAATGCCGAAAAGAAGAGGGAATGGACAAACCGGAGGGAAGAATGACCGAGAGGAGGACCGAGAAAAGATGGACTGAATCGGTGGAGGATTCTTCTAAAAGGATGCCAGCTGCAGACAATGAGGTGGTTGAAGAGAAGAGGGGTGGTCCAGGAGAGAGATGTCTGGTGACGGAAGGGGACCCTCGCTCAACTGACAGGAGAAAAATTCTTCCTT
Source organism: Trachelipus rathkii (assembly GCA_015478945.1). Taxonomy (NCBI): domain Eukaryota; kingdom Metazoa; phylum Arthropoda; class Malacostraca; order Isopoda; family Trachelipodidae; genus Trachelipus; species Trachelipus rathkii. Next base: position 11,735 of record JABUQX010073999.1, on the reverse strand, counting down.
GGAGAGGAAGAAGAAGTAAGTAAGATATATATATATATATATATATATATATAATGTAATAAAACAACATACAACATAAATATAATAAACATATAATATATATATATATATACATATATATTATATATATATATTATATAACAATATAATAATATATATATATATATATATATATATATATATATATATATATATATATATATATATTTTTTTTTTTAAATAAAATTATATTTATTTCTTTGTTTATCTTTATCAAGAACTTGTAATCTTAGATAGGTTTAGACAAGAAAATGGAACGTTAGGATTTTATGTCTTGAGAGATTGCTTTAAGAATTTTCACAAGTTGGAAAAGAATATACCAAAGTAGTTTCCTTATTTCGTTTTGGATTTTGGATCTGAAAGAGACATCAGTGTCAAATCAACGTTTCAGTACTGTCAGTTTTTTTTCCCCAAAGCCCATACGGTGGTAAGAGTTGGAGATTGAGGGAAAGGGTGTGAGTACCCCTCCAAGAAAACTGACTTGTAGAGCGAAGGGTAAAAAGTATTTGGAAGATTGGGGAAGGAAGGAGACAAATTTTCATGTTCATTAGCTGCATACTAAATTAAATCATTTTAATACCTCGTTGAAAATCAAAGGGTAAAGCACAGATTCAGGTTGAATGAGAAGCCACCTTTTTCAGTAAGTCTTTAAAATTTTCCACACAGGGGGTGCCGAAATGAGTCGAACGTCGTACCTTCTGAACGATGAATATTTGCTCACACCAGATGGTGAAATTATTAAATAATGGCTAATACACAGTATTTAGTAATGAGTTTTTAAAGAGTTTTGGATGAGAAAGGGGAAGAAAGGAGGAATTGTCCAATCAAGAGGACCGTCAAAGAAGCACAATTTGAATCTGATAAATACCCTAGAGAGGTATAATGGAGAAAGAAATAGACTAACCGATTCACGCCTTAACCATGTCTTACGGAAAGGATGGATCTGAAGAGTCTGAAAGATATATATATATATATATATATATATATATATATATATATATATATATATATATATATATATATATATATATATATATATATATATATATATATATATATATATATATATATATATATATATATAAGCATATATTTTTGTGTAAATATCGCATATTCTAGTCGGGATTAAGAATAGTTGATATTTTTAGATTATCGTAGCTTATTTTGCAATTTATTTCATTTCATTGACTAATCATTTACATTGTTTTACCTCACCAAAGGTTTTCTTGTGTAATATTACCAAATAGGTCTATGTTTCAAAAATTCTTGTTGGAAAAATGGCAGAGATGTTATAGTTGAGTAGACATCTAAAATCACACTTGGATCATCCTGATTCCACCAGCGAACCTTATGAGAGTTTTAGGGATGGGCTCGAATAAAGGGATTCGGTAGGTGTCAAGGGTTTCAGTTGACCAGAAAGTGATGGCAAAAGGAAAGCCTCAGAATGAAGAAACAGCGCCAGGTAAAAGTAATTACGAAAAGATAAATCTCATTGGTTTGGTACATGAATTGCTTTGTATTTAGTTTTGTTTTGTAATTTGTTTCATTAAGCATAATTTAGTTGGATTAAAAATCGATTGCACATATAGCTTGTAATTGATTGATTTCTATAGATTCTGTAGACGTTTTTTCTCTAGCATATACATCTTATTGGTTTTTGCTAAACCCGGATTTACTGACAAAGCTGCCTTCCTTTTCTGTGGAAAAGCCCGAGAGTTGGCCTGAATTCCTGAGGAAAAGCAATAAGGACTATTGAGCAAAAGGCCAAAGTGAGATGCAGCATGATGAGAGAGAAAGCAGATAACAGTATCCTATTAAGTTAGAATCTTTTAGTGGATTAAGAACTTATTTTGCAATATTTTAGATATTACATTTCTATTTGCATATTCTTTAGTTTGGATTACTAATTTTCTACAAATATAGTCTATAGATTGACTAATTTTATGTAGTATAGGAGACTTCGGCCACATTCCTTTCGACAGATTCTCCAAACAAAATAGGGATTAAGTCATGTTAAAATTGCCCCTATAGTTAATAGAGTGGAAAGAGAGGAAGTGTGCAACGCAGTCTTAAGTTTTAAGTTGATCATATTTGAGAAATTGTCAAACATTTCTTCCTAAAAATACTTTCTTTCACCAGGAATTAAGATACTAAAATGGTACTCCTATGATGAAAACTAAAGTACGAAGGGGGAGATACACGACTTTCTCATCAGTTCTATTACTGTATTTTTTGCTTTGTTTTATTTTTTGAAATCTACTTTAGTCTTAACCAGTAATTAGATCTTTTCTCTGACTTAGAGTTTCTTCTAGTCAATAGTCACACACCTTTGATCAAATGTTTCGGAAAGTCTTTGAGGAATGATAATAAGTGATATTCGCAACACTGTTGGTTCGATTCACAGAGTTTAAAATTCAGCCGTGAAAGGAGAGTAATGGCTGGAAAGCGTTTCAGAGATGGAGAAACATATCAAAACTTAGGTGAACATGAGAGATAATCTTATTGGTTTAGTATATAGTTTAGTATATAGTCTATTCTATTTCGATCATTTATCTTATTTTAAGCATGTTTTTAATGATGTACTTTAGATTAGAGTTTATGTTGGGTGACTTTAAAAGCTTCTTTCCTGTTGGCTATGAGCCGTACGTAAAGGGTGGTGACTCCTAGTATATAAGTCTTGTAAGCCAACGCAGTGACCATTTTACCCAGAGGTAGAAAGCTCCGAAAAATGATGAATGAGGTAAAGACAACCCATAACATAGAAAAATGCTGAAAGTTCCTTTCCTGTTGGTTATAAGCCGTACGTAAAGAGATAGTGACCTCTAGTATTATAAGTCTTATCTACCCAACGCAGCGGATGTTTTACTTAGATGTAAAAGTCCCGGAAAACGATGAAAAGAACCAAAGCTACAAATAGAGTTACATCCGTATAACATAGAATTTAAGAAAGATTTTTTTTTATTGATAGTTTAGACTAAAATCGCTTTGTATTCGACTTGCTCGCTAACTGTAGTTATTCTAGTTGTTTCATAGCTATGTGGACTTTTTAATTTAGGTTACTATTGTATATTATGCTATGTATGTGAGATAGCGCAGCGTTTTTATCTACAAACCACAAATGTTTGAATGACATAGTACCTGTTATCCTAGCAAGTTCAGAGGAAAAGACAAGAAATTGTCTATCCCCACCTTATAAACATCGAAATGACGTTAAAGCGGAGTAGGATACGTAAGTAGGAACTATAGTGAAGATCCTCAGTCTTCCCTCCGCCTGTCAATTGGTTTGTGTTGAGAAGAAGGGAGATCGATTTAGGGTATGAAATGAAACACGTTAGTGCGTTTTCACGTAGATATAAAGCCTAAATAGCACAAGCTTTGATACTTTTAAGGATATTTCTTTAGTTTATACGATAATTATTTTTAATTTTTTCTGGTATACATTTTTGTTTCGCTCCAAGGATTTTGAGAAGATATGAATATGTATTTCGCATCATATTTATATAATTCACTTCGTAATTTTGGTAAATAGTTGATCCAATTTACCGATATATTGAATTTTTTGCTGTTTACGATTTATTATTTTTTATCTATGGCTAGTACCGAGTTTTCATCTCGAGGGAGGGCCACAAATTTTCTAATTAAAAATTCATTTAAAAAAGAAAAAGAATTTCTTTTGAAAAAGAGTAAAAATAATAACAACAGCAAGAAAATGCCAACTAACTTTGCAATTAATTTTAATATTCATTTTATTGCATGTTTACTAATTAAGATATGGTAGTTGATATTGTAGTCATTAACACTTCCATTGATATTTTTATTTTAATAGTTTTAATATTAATAGTTTTGATACTAACCTTAGAAGGGATGTTTTGAAGTGCTAACAATTGGGTACTGACGAGTAGCTAAAATTGTGATTAACATTTTCAAATAACTTCCTAATAGCCTTATACTAACGCTTTTAGAATTAATTTTCTTACTAACAATGTTACTACTAGTAAACTTAGAATAAGTAAAAAACTAGTGCTTAATTGTCGTAATAACATTTATAATAATGTTTGTCGCTTATGTAGTGTTTAGAATTTCAAAACTTCAATAATTCATAAATGGTATACGAATGAAACTCAAGTTCAAAGACCAAAAAAGCGTGGTAATTAAGCTTTAACATATTCTCGTTTCTTTTAAGTTTTTTAATCAACCTTTACTAACAACTAATTTAGCTAACGACCAAAGCTTCGGCCAGTAGAAGTAAAAACTAACCGCTATTAGGAATAGTGAAAATTAAGAAAAAATAACTTAGAAAACTGTTGATCGACCATTTACAAAAAACATTTTTTGAGGTCAATTTGATTCCTTAACCCTTGGTTAATAGGTTGGAATAACCCAAAATGAACGTTTAGACCTGTTGAAATAACAATAAAAAGGGTTGAAAATTTTAATATATTAATAAAATTAATAAATTTACAGAGGTTTGAAATCTATTAAAACCCCAGGTAACTTACCGTAAATTTTGTACTTTACGGAGTCTACGAAGAAAGTTTAAATACCTATTTCTTCGGGAAAGATCCCATCTGAATTCCTTAGTTTAATTATGACACACCCAGGGTACTGGAAGTATCTTAAAGACAACATGCCTTGTCCCAATGCTATATTTTTTTATTTTTGTATGATTGGAAAAAACAAGAAAGTTACATCCTGATAATGCATCCATTAAACACTGAAATCCTTATTCTTTGTCTGTATTCAAACTATCTGTTTGTTTTAAACTTGTTCAAGAAAACACTTTCATTCTCACGAGATGACTTTATCTCAAATCTAACGTTTTTCGCTAGTCATTTCGTATCTATACTTTGTAGGAAACTTTAGTTCAAACTTGGATTTCTTTCTTTTAATGTCCAATACTCTTGTTCATTTTTTCAAGATGTTCCTTGAGGAATATGCAATGGCTTTTCATAAAACCAAACTCATAGAGTTTAGATTATGAGGGAGGGGTCATTGTAGTAATTCAATACTATGCTGTGCAAGTATAAAGCAATGAAAACCAATTGCACCCTATTTTCATAGTTAGACGCCACTCTGTCTACATATTTGGAATTCTCTAGCAAAGAACAGCGTCTCTCCCACGGTCCCGGATTGGTAAACGGGCCATAGCAACATTACATGTTCAATTCTGTCCTTCCTCTTATTTTCACACCTTTCCTTACAGGGAATTGCTACAAAGGTGGGAATCCTTAACAGCTAGAGTCATGAGCCCCGTACAAAGACGCGGCTTTTGCAAATACAATGGGTCCTGACCGAGGAAGAAGTTTGAAGGCGACTCATTCCGCTTTCGATTCTTATATAGTGAGGACTTAGTGAATAATTGTGTTAAAGGTGTTCGACTAAACCGTATGTAAGATGGGGGGGTTAAAGTTAGAGAAAGCTATAAAAAATGTATTGTTTTAATTAGATAGAAGTGCATAGCATATCAACCAAATATATATAATATATAAACATATATTATATATATATATATATATATATATATATATATATATATATATATATATATATATATATATATATATATATATATATATATAATTTATATATATATATATATATATATATATATATATATATATATATACTTAAATTGATTTTTAGTTTTATATTGTATAATCATTCTCAAAACACCACTTTCAGAAAGTATAATATGAAGGGAGTTACCTTAAGATTGTGAATGATATAAGTGGTCTCGGAGAGAGAGATATGAAGAGACTTTTGCCCCGCTGGTGCGAGATGATTTTGAAGAATCTGAATATCTAAAATCCTTTTGGAGGTAATGCACAAGACGGAATTTACGAATATTATTATTATTAATAAATATTGTCAATTAAAAATAATTATTATTATGTAGTTATGTTACTAAAATATATTTATATAATATTTTATAATAATAATAATAATAATAATAATAATAATAATAATAATATAATAATAATAATAATAATAATAATAATAATAATAATAATAATAATAATAATAATAATAATAATAATAATAATAATAATAATAATAATAATAATAATAATAATAATAATAATAATAATAATAATAATAATAATAATAATAACTAAATAATAACTACAACAATAATAATAATAATAATAATAATAATAATAATTGTAACACTAATATTTTTATTCACCAAAGGTAGTATGAGTGTTATTTTATTGTTTTATTATTTTGTAGTTTTTTTTTAGTATTATTCTGGAGTCTATTTTGAATTGCTGAGCTTACCATATGTTATCGTTGGGAATAAGGAGAGATAGGATAATGGTGGGAACGGTTTAGATGGCGTGGGGGCATTTTGGTTATTTAATTTTGTTTGCGAAATTCTATGAATTAATGAAATATTGTGTAATCTTTTACCTAATAGAAGTTGATTTGTAGTTGCTTATAATTACCCCTGTGTTTGCTTATTCACTAATTGACTAATTAAGACTTCAATTACTAACGATCAAGGAGCGAGAACCTCCTATTGCAAATAACAGAGTTAGATCTAGCTCTGCTGAACCTTGCTAAAGTGTTATATCTTGACGTCCTAATTTGATAAATAATTTACGACAAGTTGCAGTCGATGACGCAGAGAGTCTCATCATTCAACTAATAAGTACTAATTAGATCAATAAAGTAGGACAGAAAATATAACAGATCCATTTTAAAGAATTAGAGAAGGGTTACTGAAATTATTTACATTCGAAATAAATATTCAAGTCTAAAAATGGTTAGTAAATTGGCTGTCAAGAGGCCATCCATGTGTGGACTTTATGAATAAGAAGTAAGGAATAAAAGGTAGGGAAACGAAGCTACCAATCAAACTCGAAGCACACGTAATTAATGAGTAAACCCCTTCTAACAAGAAAAAATTTAACATATATATATATATATATATATATATATATATATATATATATATATATATATATATATATATATATATATACTTTATATTATAACTATATATATATATATATATATATATATATAACATATATATATATATAATAATAATGATAAATAAAGAAAAATAATATAATATAACAAAAGGATAATAATAACATAATATATATATATATATATATATATATATATATATATATATATATATATATATTACTATATATATATGTATATATATATATATATATATAATTTCATATATATATATATATATATCTCTCGCCCGACTATACAAGCCCTGAAAATTTTATGTTGATCGGACAAGTATAAAAAAAAAATATCCGTGGGTTTAACTTTTCAAGAAGTTAAATTGAAAGAAAAGTGAAGGTAATATATTCCTACGAGAAATAAGGGCAAGGTGCATCTTCTTTACTCTTTACTTAGATAATTTTTTGTATACTCAAAAGAAAATTTTTTTTTTTCAAAATATGTTACAAGCTAAAATCTAAAACTATTCTATATAAAAGAAATTATCTAAGTAAAAAAATGCACTTCCGAAAACTACATATGCCTTGAAAATTTCATTCACTTCTCTTGAACAGGAAAAAATTATCGCAATTTTCATTTCAAAATAATAAAAAAAAGTGGGTTTGGAATTGAACAACGAATATATTAAAAAATCGTAAAATCCTCTTTGACCATTGTAGGTAATGGAACTTTTTAGTAATGGACCTATCTATGCATATTTCAAGTTATTTGAAAAAATTCTGGAAGTTAAAACGAAAAATGTAAAAAAGCCATAGTTTGAAAACTGAAAATTCCTGAAGAGTGATGCAGTTCTGAAAAATACCCAAAAACAACGTTTAGAGGGCAAAAAAAGCTACAGTTTGTTTATGGTTTCAAAATCGTACAGAAAATAACTTTGCGTCCCCCAAGAAAGTCAAAACATAAAGTTAATAACCTCATATTTAATTTATATATATATATATATATATATATATATATATATATATATATATATATATATATATATATATATATATATATATATATATATATATATATATATATATATATATATATATATATATATATATATATATATATATATATATATATATATATATATATATATATATATATATATATATATATATATATATATATATATATATATATATATATATATATATATAAATATATATATATATATGTATATAAAGCTAATAGATATATATATATATATATAATATATATATATATATATATATATATATATATATTCTCTCTCTCTCTCTCTATAATCTCTAAAGGGCATTACGGAAATTCCCAAACCAGGTCAAATTTCAATTCACAGTGTTTTTTTACAAATCATATATATATATATATATATATATATATATATATATATATATATATATATATATATATATATATATATATATATATATATATATATATATATATATATATATATATATATATATATATATTTATATATATATATATATATATATATATATATATATATATATATATATATATATATATATATATATATATATATATATATATATATATATATATATATATATATATATATATATATATATATATATATATATATATATATATATATATTATATATATATATATATATATATATATATATATATATATATATATATATATATATATATATATATATATACTAGTTTGAATGGGCTATCACGAGATAAATCTTATGCTTAACAAACTACTCTGACGATATTAAAAAATGTTTATTACATATAGAGATTAGTTGAAAAAGTTACGATAGTTATGTCATTCTGGCTTTATTTAAAATTGTTACGATTCTGTAATTTTAGTTTTACACATATAGTGTGATATATATATTTTGATATTGTGTTAACTTATTTTAAATCTTTCCTACAGAAATTGGTCTATTGATTTGGTCTATTAATTTGGTCTATACATTGTTCGATAATATGGTCAAATTATTTGATGAATAGAATTGTTTGTTTAAACTTATAACTCTGGACAAAACATTTGCTTTAAAATTTTGGTTTGATATTTTGTTGAATCCTAGACATTTAAACTACAGAATTCATTATATAAGATCTTGAATATTCCATACTGTGGAAATATTGTGATCGTGTTTGGAAGTAGCTAATTGTTAATTTCGACTGGAATGCTTATCAAGATTTGAGAAAATACGATTCACATACTGATGATGGTTTGACGATCGATGCATAAATGGTTAACAGGATTTATGACCCTTACGCTAAATTCAGGAAGGATACATTTATAAAATTTAAGTATTCCAATATATCGTACTTGTATACTTGTATATTCTATTCATTTATTTACTAATAGTAATTTACATTAATTCATTTAATAATATTTGTTTGTGTTGTATAATAATAATAAAAATAATATTTAATAAATATTTATTTATTTATTAATAACGTAAATTAGTTGCTTATAAAATAAAGAAGTGAAATTGTAATTACTTTTAAACCCAGCTGAAAGAGTTAACGAACTTAAATTACAAAAAATTGGTCGTTTTCCTGCTAAAAGAGTTATTGAATTATCGAACTTCAAATTACAAAAAATTGGTCTGTTTTTCCTGCAAGTCTTTTTAGAATCGATTTTAGTAATTGTGGGTTTTTGGATTCACACATATATATATATATATATATATATATATATATATATATATATATATATATATATATATATATATATATATATATATATATATATATATATATATATATATGTAAAATTCCTTAATAAAAGATGCTTTTGGATGCATTAAGTATATTATTATTATTTTATTAAATATTAACTTTTTATAAATAACAACTGTGTAACATTTGATTTATAATTCATTAATAAAAGCTCTTTTGTACATTAAATGTTAATTTTGCGACCCAACCCGACCCACCGTATATCGCTCGCGGCTTGCTGAGGTCGCGACCCCCGGTGAGAAACGCTGCTTTAGAATAAGGGTTTTCAATAAATCTCTTGATATTTTAAATGAACAGATAACTACTCGTTTCATTAGCATGAACAATGTTAAGGAGTTATTTTTATTTGTTGCTCCTGCAGCAATAGCAGTGCTACGAAATTAAAAGTTGCAAGAAAAGGCTAAAAAAACTGGTAGAAAAATACGATTTAGATTTATCTTTCGGTTTATGAACAATTAATCATCTTCAAAGCATTAATGACTACAGAAGTGAAAATGAAAAATATAGTAAGTATTAAAGATTTAGCAAACTTTTATTCGTAAAGCAGCTGCTTAGCAAGTAGCTTACCAGACTTGTACAGCAGTTCAGTTGTATTTGACGTTACCAGTAACATCTGCAACAGCTGAGTCGGGTCGTTTTCAAGCAAGTTAATAAAAACTTTTTTTAGGAACAATATGACACAAACAAGGCTAAGTGCATTGGCTTTTTTATTAAGCATGGAAAATGAAACACATGTCGTACTCTTGATTTGAAAAAAGTGGTTAATAAATTCATGGCAATGAGCCAAAAACATTGGTAAACTATAAGCATTCATCCTTTCGAATATTTTGACAAGCCGAGAACAGATATTCACGAATTTTGGTAAGTTAACATTCTTATTATATAATTTCTTATATATATATATATATATATATATATATATATATATATATATATATATATATATATATATATATATATATATATATATATATATATATATATATATATATATATATATCAATTAACTAGATTGATACTTATTTTTGGAGGAGGAAACTAGATATTTAAGTAAAAATAGTAATAATACATTTGGAAACCAGAATGTAAAAAAGATGTTTTTGAGAATTTGATTAAATTTTGTACAAAAAGTGAAAAGTCTTTAATGCATGTTTTTTTCCCTTTTAAAGAAATTTATACTCATTTTTACATACTCTTTCAAAAATGTCATTACTTTTTATGCAAATATATAATTTCTCAAATAAAAAGAACAAATTTAATAAATATAATATAAGACATATATATATATATATATATATATATATATATATATATATATATATATATATATATATATATATATATATATATATATATATATATATATATATATATATATATATATATATATAACCATATATATATATAGTCCAAAGTTTAATGAAGTTATTACTCTGGTTACGCCACTGCAGATGTCAGTGTTACCTCGAGACCACGATTGGCTAAAAAGCCCATCATTTTACCTCTGAAAGCTTAGCTTCCCAAGAGGAGGGAAGGCGTGTCTTGGACACCTAACCTCCGACAGGCCTTCCCGCTAACACTCGGGTCAGGGGCACTGGTAATTTTTAACCGGACATTATTAAATATTCAAAGATATTTGTGGCTTAATAAACATAACTATTATTTATATATTTCAAATGGTCCTAAAGTGGGTTTTGAACCACTTACCCACAGATGGGCTCAGAGTGTTACCTCAAACCACGATTGGCTAAAGGAAACCCATCAACACCTCTGAAAGCTTAACTTCAAGAGAAGCAGACGTGTGCTGGACACCTAACCTCCGACAGGCCTCCCCGCCAACACTCGGGTCAAGGGCAACACTGGGTAATATAACCGGACATTATTAGACATTCAAAGATTTGTACAATAAACGCAACAATTATTTGTATATTTCAAAATGGTCTAAGGTTTGAACCCTTACACCCTTGAATGGTACTCAAGTACCTGAGACCACGATTGGCT
>JABUQX010073998.1:5000-27500 GCA_015478945.1 Trachelipus rathkii | reverse complement strand
CTCCGCAGAGATCTTAAACACCGAATATTTATTTACAAGACAAAATTCGAAGATTGTATCTATAACAAAACTGTATTTAAACAGAAAAGCAGCTTAGCTTTATATAATGTAAAAATTAGTCACATCATAATAATAATAATAATAATAATAATAATAATAATAATAATAATAATAATAATAATAATAATAATAATAATAATAATAATAATAATAATAATAATAATAATAATAATAATAATAATAATAATAATAATAATAATAATAATAATAATAATAGACTCGTACAAAAGTGTCATTTCTAAAAACTTTACATTTTTTCAGTTTCCCAATTTTTGGTTTTAGGTGAGATTAAATTTATTTAGGTAAGTTGAGTTAAATTTAAGTTAAAGTTACGTTAAAGAGTTAAAGTTAAGTTAAAGTTAAGTTAAGGTTAAGTTAGCAGTAAATATACACATATTCTAAAATTTATTTTATCTGATATTAACTGATATTTAAATTTTTTTTTGTAATATTTCATTAATATAATATAATATATAATAATATATATATTATATATTATGGTAATATATATATAGATAATATAATATATGATATATATATATAATATATATATATTATATAGTATATAGGTAAATATATTATATATGATAATTATATTATATATATATATTAATAAGTCATATCAAATCTACTAAAATAATCCATAAATCAGACTATCCATATACCTTTATAATTTTCGTATAATTGATTAAATTTATGTATTAGTATGAATTGATCTTAAATTTGTGTGTATTAGATTTAAATAATTATATATAATATGTATTATCAGCTTAATCTTAAGAATATGATGTCATCAAATTTCAACATAAATCTATCAATAAAATAGCTTTATACAACAGCTATCCAAGACGGAATAAATAGAATTAATTAGCTGTCGAACTGCGGTTCAATATGTAGTTGCTAAGGAAATGTAATATAAATATATAAAATAAATAATAAAAAAAAATATTATCTCTAAATTTATAAAGACAATACTTACAGGGTCAAATAATACATTTTAGGAAATCCGGTAAATGATGGAAGAAATAAAAGTTTTGAAATATTAAAATAAAAATATAAAATATTGTTCATGATTTCTTCATAATTATAGTAATATGATATAGATTTGCCTATTAAGAGGACCTTTTAATTGGTTTACTCTGTTAAAAATTAAATAATCTTAAATCTATAAATAAATTTATGCTTTGTTTTTAAACTGAAAAGTTTTTACCCCTAATTTAATATCTCATCCCATTCATGATTAAATAGTGTACAGGCGCTTCCTGGGAACTACGTCATTATAAGGTAGGACTAATTTCCCCTCTAATCACGTGCGTATAATTTGGGTAAATCTGATCCGCGGGGTTTCCTCCGCCCAGTCCCCTACGAGGGTAATGTGGGAAAAAAGCGTCCCCCTTGTTTCACGCGTCGTGTCAGGCTCAGAAGCCCCCTAAATTGCCGTGTAATAACTTTTATATAATTTATATAGTTATATAATATTTTTACCTTATATCATAAGTCACTTAGCTATCATCCCCACAAACAAGAATTTACAAATGCCAAATTTTAGTGATTTATTGTTTGGTTTTATTGTTTCTAATTTCTTACTTTGACATTATTCAACCTTATTACCGAAAATAGTGTGTAACAATTATACGAAAATTGTGTATTTCATTCTCTGTCTAAGACTACTTTCTACTGTTTCGTACACCTAGTTATCCTAATATGTTATAATTTTTCTATTTTTATTTTCTTTTCCTCCTTTTTTTATATTTCTTCTTCCTCTTATTTTTAATTGTGTGAAACACTATCGCACAATTTACAGGCCGCGCTGTCTTTATTATCGACTTTACTATTTTTGCAAACAGCCATTCCCAGCAGAAGAAATTTCTTTAATTTCCTGAGAGCTGTTAAGTAGTAGTCTCTCTGAGGATATGGCTCAGTTGTGCATCTTAATTGTGTCTAGAAGTAGTGCTGCCATTATTTATACAATTAATACCGTTTCTAATTTCTAATTCTCTATTACTTCTTTATATTCGTTTTATCATTATTGAATAATTATATTAATCTATGCTATTGTGAGTTTATTATGATTTAGATTAGATTATTTATCTCCATTGATCCCTTATAATTAATGTTATTAAATTTGTAGTAATTATAATCTAATACTTTATAGACTATTACATTATTTCTAATCTATATTTACGATTTGCGTATTATTTATTATTTACACTCTTTGTAAGTTAGCTCGCAATGATTATGTAATAAGATCTTGATGTTTCTTGATTGAGTTTACTCGATAATACCGGTCTTCACTATACTATGTCTGGTCTGAGAGCTCTCTACAAGAGAAAGCAAACAGAACCTTCGAGAGCACATTTCCCGATCTCCAGCCAAGTATCAGTACACATTAGCTTATATAAAAAAGATCTATCGCACTTGTGTAAAATATGTACCACATCTGTCGATGCGAGATAACATGTACCATTTTAGTATATATACAGACGTGATAGATAATTAATAATCTATAAAAGTATAAAATATAATTTAATAATATATTTAATATTATCATACTAAATTAACTTTACAATAACTACACTAGTATAAATAGATGAATTAAAATTAATTTATAGTATAATATATAAGTTAAATATATATATATATATATATAAATTTAAATATTATTATACTATATTATATATAAAATAAATTATATATAATATAAGATAATTAATATATAAAGTATATAATAAATTATATATTATTATAATGCTTTCCAATAATATTAATATGTTAAATTAATAATTAAGAATTAATATAGCCTAATCATGTATTAGTTATAAAATACCCTATTAATTAGATAGTTATATTAGTATAACATATAATATATTATATTAAGATTATATTATATAATATTAATCTAATTATATATTATATACACGCGAGATAACATACATTAGAAATTCAATATCTCGTGCGACTCCGGCTTTAGCACAATGAAATGACTGTACGGTCTTAAAATGGTTTCTTCCTACTTCAATAATAAATTATAATATTATTTATATATAATAATAAAAATATTATATTAATATTAATATTAATCTAAATATAATATAATATATTATATATATTTAATATCTAAATTATATATATAAATTAGTTATTATATTATAAATATTATATATATTATTTGTATAGTTATATTAATTATATATATTAGATTATATATTTTATTATATATATTTATATATATATTATTATATAATATATATTATATATATATCAGAGGAGTATGGCACATCCACACTTTAGTCCGCTATCCGCTAGTCCGCATACGAGGACTACCATAAATCTCATTAAAACATAGAGGAAAGTGCGAAAACCTATTCAGGTGACAATTAGCAGAACATGCATATGTAGCGAGATAAAAAAAAGCTCAGCTCTTTTGTCCGCACTCATTTTTTGAAAAATGAAAGTATAGTTTACTTATTTGAAAATTCTATTGGTATAATAAAATATAATTTTTATTTTTAGAATATACAAATTTTAATTTACCTAGTGAAAAGAGAGACAAGTTTATGTTTATAATTAACTTCCAAACCAATAATCTCATAACTTCTTTAATGGTATAACATATTAAAATAAATAACATTTATAAATTTGATTTACTTTTCATATATTAATATCACTCTTCTATAACTTTATAATTAATTATATATTGACTATTAAATAAAAAGCATATCTATAATTTATCGAATTCTGTGTTAACACCCAATATATATATATTATAGTATATATATTAATTATTAATATAATATATAATTTAATATATATATATATATATATTATATATATATATAATAAAATATTATATATATATATATTATTAATATATATTAAGTATATATATAATATATATATAATAATTAATTATATAGTATAATATATATAATATATAATAATATATATATATATATTATTATGATAATTTATATTGTTGTATTATACATTAATATATATATATATATATATATATTATATATATATATAATTATAATATATATATATCATTATAATATATTAATACATATTATATAATAATTATAAAATTAATATAATTTAATATTAATAAATATATTCACTATAATATATATATTAAAATTATTATATATATATATATATATAAATTATATTATATTAATAATATATATATATATATATACTATATATTATAATATTAATATATTATATATATTTAATATTATATAATTAATATATATATATAATATTAATATAATAATATATAATAATATTAATATATATATATATATTATAATATATATATAATTAATATAGTAATATATATTATTATATATATATATATTATAATATATATTAATATTATAAATATATATAAACATATATATTATATAATAATATATTATATATAATATATAATTAATAATATAATATATATATTTATTAATATTATGATAGATATATAATATATATTAATATATTAATATTAATTATGATATATTAATATATATAATATATATATATATATATATATATATAATTATATATATATATTATATATTAATAATATAATAATATATAGGTATAATTATATATTATTAAATAAATATATTATATAATATATAATAAATATATTATTATATATATATAATATTATATATTATATATATATATATAATAATAATATATTAATATATATATTATAGTATATATTAATATAAATATTAATTATATATATATATATATATTATTAATTATATATATATTATATATTATTATATAATATAGTATAGTATATATATATATACATATATATATATATATATATATATATATATTTATATTATATATATATATAATAATAATTATAATATAATATTATATTATATATATATATTTATATATAATATATATATATATATATACATATATATAATATATATATATATATTATATATATATAATATAGTATATATATATATGAATATATATATATAATTAATATATATATATTATATATTAATTATATATTATAGATTAATAAATTTTTATACCACAATATGAGATATATATTGTAATTATTATTATATATATAGTATATTAAATATATAATATAATTAATATATATATATAGTATTACTATATATATATATATATATATTATATATTATATATATATACTATTATATATATATATATAATATAAATATATATATAGAAATATGATATATATTATATATTATATACACGTATATATATATACAATATTAATATATATATATATTATATTATATATATAATATTATATATAATATATTTAATAATATATATAATTAATATATTAATATTATATATATACTTAATATATATATATATATAATATATATATATAATATTAATATATTTAATATATATATAGTATAGTATATATATTATACTAATAGCTATACCGAGCTTGAATATCGTTATATATATATGGACGGATCCAGCATATTTTCTCAGAACACTCTCGCGATCAGGTTTTGATTTTTTTTTTGTCTTTTTTTTAAAATATTTCTAGTTATATGATCCGAACTACTCAATGTGTATATCGGATGTGAGCGGAACTATGATCTACAAAAACACTTAAAAATTCGTAATGCTGTGACGAGATTGATATTCACACTCCTTCAAGTGTTGTAAGAATGTTTTATATTTGTTTTTTAGATCTAAGAGGAAGTACCACCAGATAAAACACGCTTACAAGGAAATGGACAGCAGAAGTCTGGAAGTGGTTTCACGCCGTTCCGGCGGAGACTACAGGGAGGGTAGAATCGACTTAATTTCCCCCCACTCCGGGATGAGGCTCCGAACCCCTCCGGCGTAATTCTGCTGATGGTGGAGAGCTGCGCAGGGAGGCTTTCCTACCCAGCCCAGCTCACGCTGCGCGTGCTATGCAAAACCTCCCAGTCGATTCTGTCCCCCGCTCGGCTCGTAGCTCCCCCTAACAATTTTTATAGTGCTGTAATATTTTTATGTTTATATATTCTTCTTTTGACATTTCTAGTATAATAATATTTACATGAGCTGTTAATTCCACAACCTAACATCGCCACATTGCGTCTGTTTCTGATGTTAACTGCGTTGCGTACTTGTCGAAGATCATTTCAATTTATGAAGAAAATTATATATTGTTTTTTTTAACATTTGTAGTATTTGAATAATGCAACGGCTATTATTAATCTAGGATATTCAAAACTAGTATGCGAATTGTTTTCTGAGGTTTGACTGACTTGCGAGATATTCTCGAGTTTTTTAAAATTTGCATAAATTGCATTGAAACATAGAACTGATTTTATAAATAATTATCTATAAATATTTCGAACTCTTGAAATCATTGTCCCCTATCTACAATTTGAAATTCATTGTTGTTGACGAGTACTATATCATTTTTATGATAAACTAGCAAGTATATTATTAAAAAAAATTCTTCTTGACAAAGAAAAAATATGAAGAATCAAGACTGAGCAGAGAGAGGTCTTAGAAAATCTATTGAGTAAGATTTTGTAACAAGGAGTCTTCACTTATATATCAATTACATATAAATATATATATATTATTTAATTAACATATATATTATAAATAATATCTAGTTTGTAAAGGGATACTATATACTAATAAGTATTAATTAAGATATAGAGTATATTTAATATTTAAAACCTTTTAGTGAATCTCACATTGAATGGAAGATACGTTGCGAGGTATCGTGCGGACGTGACGATATTTGCATGATATAGTACGAGTGATTTGATGTATTAGATACTGATAGGTAGTTGTAGACATGGTAGAGGCAGGTACTGTAGTCTATGATGTATCTTATTAATCTGCTTGTCGCGCTGTATAGCGGTAGGTGGGTTGACGTAGGTGGGTCTCACTGCACCACGCGTCGGTCGTCTGCACTGCGTGAGAAATCTCACCACACACCACATAAAATGAGATAGTGCAGAGTTGAAAAGCATACGTATGTGAAAAGATGACCAACACACTCTAATTTACGTATTATAGATTTACTATTTTAAAAATATTGTTAGAGTATTGTGATATTGTATACAAGTAGACGGCTAATGTTTAGCATGTGTTAAAATCGATTTTAGTTTTCACCGAAACATAGCTTATTACATGATTGAATCTAATGACTGGATAATATTATTCGATTTCTGGTGACCTACTAATGAGAGAGCTTAATAGTAGAAATGGCTTTTAAAAAGACTAACTGGTTCATTATGGCTAACGTAAAAGTAATACATACTTAATATTTAATGGTATTATGTTATTATCTTATGGTATTTTGTGATAGTGAAGTTTCCAAAGAATCGCCTCTCTTTGAAAAGTCCATAAAATAACTCCTCTCAAAATATATAAATAGGCAAACTCTACTCATAAGTATAGAGTACGCCTCTTTTAGCAATTATGAAATATATGTTGAAGAAACAAGAATTAAATTGAGTAAAATTATTATATGTTGTTTAAATTGATATATATTGTAAATAAAAAGAAACTGGTATATATATATTTATATATTATACCGTTTATAGTTATATAGTATATATTTAGTTGTTTTGTTTAGATATACTAGTTATTATCAATATACTTATAGTAGGTATATATATTATTATATTATTATAGTATTATTTGTTTATATTTTAGGTATGATAATATTTTATATTTAATAGATATGTATATACTTATTTTATAGTTATTATATCTATATTATATTATATATATAATTATTATATTATAGGTAATATAGTATATTAAGAAAGCTACAGAAGAAGAGAATTGAGAGAGAGAGAGAGTAAGAGAGTAATAATTACTCTATAATTTATTAATATTTAGTATAAATAACTTTTAGTTAAATAATTTATCTATATCAGTAATTTGGTTTACTTAATTTTTTATGGAGTTCTAAATAGAGAATTTGATGATAATCCTAGAAGTGCCGATAATTATACTTATGGCATTCTGTTGCTTCAATGGTTCGTGACGTATATATAGCTGCGAGAGGTATGTAGTATCGTATGATCTCAATGGATGAGTTGGAAGTCGAGCGAGCAAATAGTGTGTTTGCGCGTTGTAATTGTTAAAATGAAGTTTGAGTAAGCAAAAAATTAGTATATAAAAATGAAACACTGAAAAAGGAGAGAGATGAACCGACTACTCGCTTAAGAGAGTAGTCAGGATTTTTTTTTAGTAACACCAATTCTCGCTTGCACCATGAACGTAATATTGAAGAAAGAAAAAAACACCCAAATCTCCCTCATTAAATCCCTAATTGACAAAGTCCAATCGCAAAATTTATAAATCCATTAACAATAAAGTGACCAATAATAACAAAATAAACAAGTAATGTATATTAAGATGAGAGTGATGTGTGATATGACCGAGTTAAGGTTGGATTTATGTGGTACAAGTGGGAAAATAAAGATATGGTTTTTAATTAGTCAGGCTCATTGTTTATAACTTTAACTTAGTGCAAAATAAAGAATGTTTTGAGGTGAGAACGGATTTCTGAGATTGTGATAAAATAAGCATTATTCAAAGTATAGCTTGGAATATAATTTACATTATACTGAATGATAGTTATTCTATTGTAATGAAGCGAGTTTTTCCAAAATAAGTCTGACGTTTCACTATTTAACGTAATAGCGAAAATATTGACTATGTGTGTTGAGCATTAAGTGAACAGGCACTAAGAAATAAAAGTGAGTACAATGCCAGAGTGAAAAAAAAATAGAGAATTATTCAAACTTTTGATCGATATAACTTGCTTTTTAGGTAAACAAGGACTTGCATTTCGTGGTCATGACGAGTGTCAAAGTTCCTTCAACCAAGGAACCTTTAAAAATTGTGATTTATCTATGAGACGGTCAATTTGGCAATGAAAATCTCATTGGGAAAAAATGAGATATAAAAAATTGTTTGTCAAAGACATTCAAAAGATGTGTTGAGTATACTGTGACAGCGAGTCTTATTACAAGTGAGAAATACAAAGCAAATATGGTGAGCGAAAGAAGAGACTTTATCCTTTGACTTACGCACTGTATCAAAGTAAAGTTGTAGGTAATTGTGAGTTTAGTACTATCCATATTTATTTTCCATTACTCAAAGGCTAAAAAAAAATAATATAAGGAATTATACGTGGAATAAAATTGATTAAATTAACACGAGAAGAAATTGAAGGAAATACTATACGAAGAGATAATATGAAATTAGGATACATGATGTGTCACGAATATATATAGTGTGAACTAAAAATAAATATAAACCTATATTATTAGATAACGTAAAATTTAATATATTTTATGGAGATAGTGAGTTGACGAGCTACTGAGTCTACGAGTTGTAAGTGTGAGTATAACTAATGATTAAATCTAAACTAGCATTATGACGTTGGATTTTCAGCGAATTTTCGCAATTAACATATTATTTATGATTTAGTTAGAATATATCGTTTCATTTTTTATCATACATTATTAATGAATTACTCATCACACATAAATCCATTAATGATCCTATTGAGTACAATTCGGTTCAGTTTTGATTTCAAGCCACCGACACACGCCACAAAGTCTTTACTCGTCGCAGAGTGAGAGAACGAGACAATGTGTATCATGATCCTTAATTTTCATGACTACGATTGATTGAGAAATGGATTCATATAGAGGAACACAAGAGCATTTCTTTGTTTTTTTTAAGTTGGGTGA
This sequence comes from Trachelipus rathkii, assembly GCA_015478945.1. Classification (NCBI taxonomy): domain Eukaryota; kingdom Metazoa; phylum Arthropoda; class Malacostraca; order Isopoda; family Trachelipodidae; genus Trachelipus; species Trachelipus rathkii. The sequence goes on along the minus strand of JABUQX010073998.1, from coordinate 17,679 downwards.
AAACAGGAGGCGCATCAGGTTTCGGTAGACACCAAAGCAGTGTGATCATGTAATATAAGGTTTATTGAAGAATAACCCTTTGACTTGCGATAAGAACTATATAATGATGCGTCAAACTGTCACTGGCTAGTTCTTTTTATAGCCTATGCGTAGACATTGTCACTCAAGGTTTCAATATGCAACGTCACATATTTATCAAACACTTGTCTTCTTCCCATTTAATTCCTTTTTATCACTACTATCCAGCCAGCTAATGCGCGATACCATAAGTTACGTTTCGGTATGAATATTTGTTCGATGACTGAAGATATATCATAAAATCGTCTGTAAAGTTCCTATGCTTACTTTCTCACGCAAACTGGCCTTTTGCAGACCTAACATAAAGAAAGAGACGTAATATTAAAGATGTTAATGACTTTTTGGCACCTTGCATGATAAAGAAACAACTCGTGTTTCTTTTTCACGTCTGAGTCTATTCTAGATAAAACCACACAGCTATATTAAGAGACTGACATGATAAACTTGCAAAGATAAAAGCAATCAAGTGCGAAGAGACACAGCGCAATATTCAGCAGAAGTTTTACCAGGATATGATCTTGCTTTATAGTTGAGTTACAGTTATGAGATTATACGTAGCATTCTATATTCAGCCAGCGCACTAACACTCATATGAATCTTACTCTTTCCTCTGAAGCAGAGGGAATAACTTAAATATGTGAGACTAGTAGATGCTATATAGTTAAGAGCTTAATCACAGAAGATGTGTGTGAGCGACCACTCTGGCAAAAACAAGTAGGCAGTACAGAGTCATGAGACAAGACTTTTTGTTAAGAACAAATTTAATTGTTTTGACATGATCAAAGCACCTGCATGACTGAATTGTATATTATATATTTTTTTGTGTTATGTGTATATAATGTTAGTCTATCTTGTGTGTCTATATTACAGAAGCAAAAATAATTTTTTATTCTAAAATAAGTGACTGAAAGGGGTTAGTAATATGAGATATGTACAATTGCTAGACATGAAAGATTGCACGAAGTAGATATCCAAATGTGCATAAATCAAATAAACTTATATGAGCAAGCAGCTAAGGTGAGAAGAAATGCGAAATGATATAAAAGTATACAATCATGAATTTTTCATATTGACATAATATTCTAACGCGCAAAAAAACTATGCACGAAACGATTTTTTATCATATATCTGTATGGAAAAACAACAAGCAAATTTCTCCTCCTCCAACGAGAAATATGACTTTCACGTATATTATGCTTGAGAGATCAAACGAGTTTATCAGCAGAATCGTATTTATAAGAGAAACCTAGGCAAGTTTGTATGAGAGAATTTTTGAGTATATTCATTTCTCATATATGTGCATGGAGTTATTATTGCAGACAAAAGAGTTCTTCAAATTTAGCGGCCTGTGAAAATTCCTACAGTAGGGAATTCCTAACAAATTTTTACTTTAACTCCAAACAAGTTCTTGGTATAAGGCGCTTAAGATCTTTAATGGCCACATATAGTATTTCTGAGAATTCCGTTATTTTAGTACATGGTTATCAGTTTATTTGATGATCTCAAATTAAAGATCGATGAATAGCTGTTGTTGATTTATACAGTGAAATGAGATAATCCAATACACTATCATTTATATATAATCTCTTTTCCCGCAGAGCGCGAAATATGATACATTCGAAATATCATATTTTTTCAAAACCTAACTCCTAAAGTAGAGAGTGCAGTCTTACAAGCCTATTCGTACAGACTCCTTATATAGATCAGACTGGTTCCTTCTATAGACTGCACTCTCGTCTCTCTATCTATATAATACCAAAGCAAATCAAATACGTGCATCAGTTGAAAGTGTATTTGCTTGAATGATTTCCATTCAAATATTCCGGTCAAGTAACTTCAAAAACTCCTAAACGAAGCATTTCCTTCTCCGCTAACGAAACATTGGAACTGATGTCCATATGAAGAGTAGAAGCTCTGAGGTACATTGCAAATGATTTAGGAATTTGTATCTATCAATCTAGTGAGCAACGTGAGCACAGAAACTTCTGCTTAATAGTTAATTACTACATAGATTTCACTACCATATATTGGCGTGGTATGAACACACACAATTTATTTGACTGTTATAAATAAGTTTCGCAGATCATACAACAAGATCATGGTAAGAATATGAATAGTTATATTCACGTTATCAAGCATAAGAATTAAATAAGTGTGTCAATTTAGATTGGATTCAGCGGAGTAACCTGTTACCCAAGTACAATTGTATCTCACATTTCCATTCTGTCCTTATGAATATGTTCTTTCATTCCACTAACCACCACTTTCTTATTCCACACGAAAGTTTATAGGTTTACTATTATAAATTTATTCCCTCATGCACAAGGCCTTTACCTCTTAAGTAAGTTAATGTATAGTGCGCAGAAGAATTATGTCTTAAAATATAATTGCTATGTAATATTTTGGCTTTAATTTCTGCATATATTGTTTGTATATAAAAATAATCAGTATGATAATAAATATAATATCAATATCGTGTATTTTTGGTTTATCGCCTGTTTTATATTATAAATCAAAGTCCAAGCATAAGCCCCTAAAAAATTAATATATACCCCAGCAGTGAATAAACAAACTTATTAGAGCCATCAAACAAGAGTATGGCACCCCGTATGCACTGTAGGCATCAATCCTCCCTTTAGGAATATATAAATATTAATAATATTCAAACGTTCCCTCCCCTCAACTGTTACAAGTCTATGATTTCCTCCCTCACAATTGAGTACGACAAATGATATCTCCTCTAGCTTAGTACTCCTTCGTACCTAACGGTCAATTAGAATAGTTTTTGTACACATTACACTTCTGTATTACGTAAATCTCTGTATCCGTTATATTTTCCTGCCGTAGCGGCACAACGTCTCTAGAGTACACCCTGTCTATTCACTTCGTGAGAGAGTGTGCATATTATGGGGCAACTAATGAATAATAATATATTAATATATATATTATATATATATATATTATATATATATTATATTAATAATATATAATTAATAATATATATTATATAATATATATATATATATATTATATATATATAAATATATATATATTAATGATATATATATATATTAATATATATATATATAATAATATAATATTAATATATATATAGTAATATATATTAGTATATTATATAATATATTATAATATATATTATAATCATTGTCATGTCATTAATAGGCTCTGCCCGGTGAGTTGATAATTATATTAGGGTTGAACAACTGTAGTAAAAATTATAATATATATATATATATATTATATATAATAATATTATATATATAATATATATATTTAGATATATTATATATATTATTATATATATATATATTAATATATATATATATTATATATATATATATATATATTATATATTATAAATGATTTGAAGAGGGTGATTTCAATTTAATAAATGAATTAATTAATTAATATAATAATTTCAGTAATATCTAAATTTTTCGGATCAATTACGAGCACATACATTATTAATTACAGTATATAATATATATTTATTCTATCATCTCTCTAGGACCAGTCAATTGTCGCAAAGAATATGGTTGGTGATAATGATATAAAAATTACTATATAAATTCGATCATCTATGTGAGTTTGTCTGCTGAAACTTGTATTTGAGTGCGAATATTTATTTTTATTCTGCGATATTAAAGAGCCTCGGAATAATCTTTATAAATTTCGTATTCAAACTTCGGATACTTTTATGAGACATAAATACTAATATAGCAAAATAATATAGGACGACAAGCCATCTAATAAGAGAACCACCAGAAATCCTATATATTAGATATCTATCAAGAAATGAACATACAAAATGACCTACATAGTGGATAGTAAGAGATATATTACTATCTCTTCGTGTTATTCCTGTGGCATAAAAATTACAGTATAAAAGTCACAGATAAGACTTCCGTTATTATAAGAAAAAAAAAATATATATCATTAAATACTAAATAATGTCAGCTGATCAAACACCCAAAAGTATTCATAATAGACAAAGAGTTATAAAAACAAGATAATGACAAATTATAAGTGTGAACACAAACCCATTGTATCTGATTTTAGTTTCTTCACGGAAAAGTACTATAATTAAAATAAAAATAAAATAAATGGAAAAAAAAAATTATGTGAAAAAAAAAAATCCCATACTATTATTCTACCTAATTTTTATTATTAACATAATATAAATTGGACTTATTTTTTGATATATTATTGGATGGTATTCTTATTGAGATCATTATTATTTATTATTATATTATTATTATTATTATAGATATATATATATTTATAATTATTATAATTATATATTTTATAAAGGTAATTTATTCAACTATTGGCATTATTATTAATATTATTAGGTCCATCATAATTGTTAGGGGGCTATCGAGGATTATCTACGATGATTAGATAATCGACATAATGTATTGGATTCGATTTTTACTCATACTTCCGTAGGGGAAGGTGGTCAGAGAGGATATCCTCTCACTCGGCGTACAATCATCTCAAATATTATCTCTAATATCTAGAGCGGATGATGTTTATTCAGTTGAAAGTATCTCCCTCTTACCTCTCAAGATTCGATTTTTTTGTGTGAACATTAGTCCGTTCTCTTTATCCCCGTTAGTTCCCGTCGGAGGTCACTCTGATTAAAATTCGTGACTCCCCAACTCATCTCATATACATTGTGTGATTTATTTTTCTTTACACACACACAGACAAAAAACTTATTCATTACCTCTTGCCGGATACTTTTATAGTATAAAAAAAGCAAAACTAAATAGAGAATAATATAAGTCTATTATTAATTATATAACGAGTATACAATAAAAAGGTCCTAAATAATGTGATTCTAATCAGGTATAATCTTATATATTATTAACAATAAATCGGTAATTTGTTAAATAACATATTTTCACAAAGTAAAATTGAATTATTACCTAATTTTTACCAAAAATGTTATATACTTTTCGCTTAGTATCTATTGTAAGTTTTTGATATATATTAAATTTTTTATTATTAATTTTATTTATTTTTTATACATTTCCTGAATAGCTTATCAGCAAGTGTTACCAGCATTATATATATATATCCAGCAATGTATTCCTTTTCCGGTAGCTGTAGTAGATTTTAAGAGATTAATTAGTTTATTGCAGCTCTGCTAAGTAGTAGTTTACTTGTAGCCTAGATAGATCATATTTATTAAATATATAATATATATAATTATATTATTATAGTATATATATAATATATATATATAGTTATATATTATTATATAATATATATATATATATATATATATATATGCGTATTATATATATAATATAATTATATATATTTATATAATTAATATATATATATATATAATATTAATATTATAATATATATTAATATATAATATATATATATATATTAATATATTAATATTAATATAAATATAATAATATATAAATAATATATATTAGATATATATATATTTATATAGTATATAATAATATATAGTCTTTCCAAGTTTGTTGAAAGTCACAATATATTACTTGAGTTCCAAAAATAGAATAATCAATAAAAAATTATAGATAAGGTATAAATTAAATCATAATTGAGGAAAAAATTGTTTAATACTTTTAAAGTTTGTTCTTCTTTTTTATTAGTTTTTCATCTTCTTTATCATGTTAATATAAAAAGTAGATAAGTTGGTTTAGTTTCTACTTTTTTATTAGTTTTTCATCTTTATAATATATATTATAATAATATATTATATATATAATTATTAAATATATTATTATCCGTATAAGGTATATATATATTATTAATATATATATATATTAAATAATATATAATATATATATTATATATATAATATATATATATATATAATATAATATATTAATACTATATATTATATATATATATGATATATATATATATATATTATATTAATATATATATATATATATATATATATATTATATAATATTAAATATATATAAATATTTATATATATATATTAATATATTATATAATATATAATAGTATAATATATAATATTAAATATATAAATATATATATATAATATATATATAATATATTATTATTTAATATATATATATATATATTATATATAATTATATATATAATATAATATTATATATATTTATATATATATATATATTATATATTATATATAATATATATAATATATATAATATTATATAATTATAATAATATATATATAAGATATATAAAAATTAGCATAATATCCTTTTATATATCTAATACGAATAATTCTTCTCTCCGCGACTTTAATATTACTTTCGTACTCTCAGCCACACAGATGGGAATATATCGACAGAATCTTAAACTTATGCACATATACTTATTTTACACACTAGGTATCCTGACTTTTCGTTTCTTACTTAATCTAAGTTATAATATACAAAACGCCTCCAAGACTGCTTCTATATCTCTATTGTATAAATCCGGCCACTATAAGCAACAGCCCAGTTATCTATGATAAAATCCAACACTATAGAAGTATACATTTACTGTTGTAAAGTAAGTTGACAGTGGTAAGAAATCTTATGAGTATCACTCATTATTAAGATATATCTCCTAATCCTTTATGAGTTTATAAATGATTTATATACCAAAGAGTGTAACAATATTCCTAATAAATATATAAGCGAATATCTAGAAACCTAATTGATCTTTTTTAACTAAGATTGGCTCTTTAATACCATATAGGCGTATAAACGACAATATAGAATAGCAGTGTTAAGCAGTTCTGACGAGATGCAGACGATCGTTCTTCGCTGCTTTGTTGATGCCAACAACCGAATGTGTGTGAGTGAGAGAGCGAACTGGAATTGAGTATCTCTTGTCTAACACTCTCTTATCACTTAACAACCGTCAGGGCTCAGCCCCTAAAGAGGGAAAATAAAATAAGAAAAATACTAAATAGTTACTCTATGTGTGATGAATAATATGTGAACATACAGAACAAGAATAATTTTATTTGCTGGCGTCCTCATAAAACAAGTATATGTATGTAAAACTTTTATTCTACATACCTTACAAGTTCTTTAAAAACTATAGATTTATCCTTCTCTAGTAGATTATCCTAACTTTATCCTTACAACAAACACACAAAGGCTCGTGCTACATCTCTCTCTCCTTCTCTCTCCCTACTACGTGCTCTCTCTGCGTGCAGTAAAACACTCTCTCTCGTCTCTCTTCTCTTCCATGCATACTTTATGCGTACACAACTCTCAATATCTATTCATACAAAATATTACACATCAGCTAACACAATATACGCGACAGCATCTACAAACACCCACATATATAAAATACATAATATATATATATAAATTATGTGGCCACATAATCATATAAGGATAGTATGTATATATATATTATATATATATATAATTAAATATTTGTATTAATATATAATAATTAATATATATAATATATAAATATATAATATTTAAAAATCTTGTGGTATGTGTAAATTAATTAAATAATCTTAATATATATAAAAGAGACAGAATAAATATAGATAATAGTTTTTTATAGTAAATAAAATGAAAATAATAAAATAGAGACTCAAAATTTAATAAAATAACACTATTTTATATATTAAGTTTGAGAACTTTCACTACACATCAACAAAAAAAATATGGTATATATAATGAAAATAAGTAAAAGATTGTTTCTTAATAAATATGTTATAGGGCAAAATATATAGGTGAATTTATATGGACGTTTAAATAAATTTAGTGACTTCAAACACAAACATATTAGATGATACTCACGTATATATTATAATATATATAATATAAATGGTGATAATTCGAGCCATAGCTTAATAAACGAATTATGCAAGTATATCTAGCACTTATATATCCACGTATGACGGGCATATACTATCTCTTACAACTAACACGTAGAGGATAATAAATAAATTAATGGATATATTTATATATATATAATATTAATATATTATATATATACTATATATATATATATATATATATATATATATATAATTAATATATATATCTAATATACACTATAATATATATTATTAATACATATATATATATTATATATATATTAATATATATCTGAAAGATATAGGGTGAGCTCGATATAGATTATATCCTAAATTAATATATCACATATACACCAAAACACTACATTAGATATAGTTATAGACTGCCACAGAACTAATGCGAAGGGCTCAGTAACCTGAGATGAGTAGAAACGACCAGCGCCCAACTTCATTTATACATAATAGGCCATAACCTGTGTATTGCGTTGGTTTCCAAGCAACTGATATGATAGAATTTCTAAAGAAATAGATATCAACTTAAAATTTTCTTCTGAAGCACAATAATTAGCCTTGGACATATTACGGTACGTTCATTTACCAATAATAAAGAGATAAATTGTAGAGGTCATAAATATAACGATAAAGGTCACCTACCCCTCAGGTAGATATATAATCTTATCTTAGTTAATGATATTATGAATTGAGAATCATCATATACGATGTGATATAAATTAAGACTGTTGTAGCTAGACTTGATGTTTACGTGAAGAAGTAAATATTAGGTAGAGTTAGTAAGGTAAAGAGGAATAGCATATGCCCGTTTTAAAGTATTAATTATCGATTGAGAATCAGAGACCTTCCTTATCTTGAAATAGAATAAAAATTTAAAAAGAGAGATACTTATATTGAACCAGTTCTACGTTTAGAAGTTGTGAATAAAAATATATTGCTTAGTTAAGATATTGGGTGGTTGACAATTCCTTTGACACGTATTCCATATTTGGGTAACGATCCAAGTGAAGTTAATTTAGATAAACTCACCTGGAGCGACACGTTTAACGTATTCTAATTACCATCTTCTCCTCCTATTGGTAAAACAGGGTATTGGCCAATTGAAAATGATAAAGGATAACTATGTGGGAAAATTCTAATGGAATTTTAAGCTTTACCATTTTATGACAATAAAAAATTTCCTGCCGTTGAAGGTAATGATGATGTTCCCTTAAATTAATATCCGAAATTGGAGAAACCTTTAAGGATTAATACGAGTTAGATGTCAAAGAAAATTTAAAAGATAAAGTCCTTGATAATGTATTTCTTAGGATTTATAATTATGGCCATTTTCATAGGCTTCACAGGGTATTTCATATTCACAACTTTGAGTGAAATAGAGAAGAACTATGTTAAATATGTTATTAGGCATAAATCTCTTCCTAAAGTGTCGTGAATAAAATAGAAAAAATATTTAAACAACTCTTAAAGGATAAAAAAAAGATTTATATACTCGTATATATATATTTCAATAATTACTTTAAGATAATTGAAATTTAGGCTTTGAGTTCGATAAGCAAATCTGATAATTAAAATGCTTAGTATCAGTCTTGAAGTCCAATGACGAAAGTAAGGAAACGCTGTTTCATCTTTTGAAAACAAATCATTGCAACCTCTTCATAGCATTAACATAACTTACAATTAATCAAGTTTGTAGTCAGAGGGAGAGTTATGAGGTTGCACCCACCCCTACTCAAGAAATTCAAACTATTATTATAAGAAATTTAAAAACAATGTTTGATGAGAAGTTGAAAAATAACTTGCGTTTCTGCTGTATTCTTATCTTGGATGTATGTGAAACAGTGAATTTAAAACAAAGGATGTATAAAGCTGAAACCCTCAAAAACGAACTCTTCACCCCTCAAACACCCTTCAAACACCCTTCAAATACCCTTATTTGATGCTTTCAGCTTCAACTGTCAACGTAAACACAATTTCAAGACAAAATAAGGAATTCAGAGCAATATATACACAAATACATTAAAAATAAAAAATTGATATAAACCTATCTTTATTGTTGGAACTTATTTTAATACTTTCAATAAGAAAGCTCAGTGAAAGTGTTTAGCTATTAATACAGATAATTTTAATATTAATAAATGATTTCATTGCTATAGATGATTTAAGTAATAAACCTTTAAAACGAGGACCAATTGTTTTAACGATTTGGTAGGGTTGTCAGCTTGATGTCATTTTAACCAAACTTTCCAACGAAAAGATGAACTCTAGATATGAAAAATATTTTAGAAACATTTTCTAAATATATATATATATATAATATATATTATATATATATATATATATATAATATATATATTAATATATATATATATATATATTTATTATTATATATAATATATATATATTATATATAATATGATGTATAATTTAACAGGTGGTCCAAACTTTAAAATTCGCCAAGTATTTTTAAATAATTATGAGAATATGATGTAATAAACCTTCCAATTTATTCTCTCTCTCTCTCTCTCTCTCTCTCTCTCTCTCTCTCTCTCTCTCTCTCTCTCTCTCCCCGTCTCTCTCTCCCCTCTCTCTGTAATAAAAACCTTCCAATTTATCCCCCCCCCCTCCCCGCTCGCCCCTCTCCCCCCGTCGCGAAAAAACTGCCAAGGTGGAGTTCTCCTCCTCTTCCCTCTCTCTCCCCCTCTCCCCCCCTTCTCTCTCTCTCTCTTGTAATAAACCATATATATTCTCTCTCTCCCCCCCCTCTCCCCCCCTCCCCCCCGGGCTCTCTCTCTCTCTTCTCCTCTCTCTCTCTCTCCCTCAGAGGAACACTCAAAAAAATTTGTGAAGTTAAAATATAACCTTAATAAATAACGCAAAATTTAATAGTTCAAAATTAAAATTTTTCCATGATTTAAAGTTTTGTTTTATTACATAAAATTTTAATTCTTTATAATTTGTTGCTTTTTAATAAAGAACCATCCTGAAGGTCGATTTTTATGCTTTGAGGAAGAAATTGTATTTTTGCCACTATTATATTTAATGTTTATTGAGTTTAGTTATTACTTATTATTAGGTGAGAAGATCTAGTTAATATATTTATACAGGAAAATATTAATATTTTATTATCTCTCATCAATGATGCATATTTATTTATTTCTTAATTAATATATATTATTTACTTATATATTATTATTATTATTAATTATATTATTATTATTAATTATTATTGTATATTATTATTATTATATTATTATATTATTATTATTATTATATATATATTATTAATTATTAAATTATTATTATTATTATATATTATTATTATATTATTTATTATTATATAATTATTATTATCTATTATATATAATATAATTAAAATTATTACCCTTTCTGCATAAATAAAACATTCATTTGAATTTATGTTTTTATTTATGTTTATTATATTATTATTCATACTATTATTATTATTATATTAGTAGTCGTAGTAGTAGTAGTAGTAGTAGTTCAGAACTACAGGACTACTAAACACCGACCAGCAAAGACATTACATTTCACTTTTAGCTAATCTGTTGTTTTTTGTTTTGTTTTTTGGGTATATGACTTTATTTATGTGTTGGTATGTCGTCCACTAGTCTTAGAACAGTACCTGTATCATTATCTTGCCCAAACTAACCTAAGTCAAATTTTTAACGTTATCGAAACAAAATGTACAAGAGCGGACAATAGGTGTGCAGGAAGCATACTTTTTTATTTTTTTAACACGATGCAAATTGAAAATTAAATATAAATATAAAAATAATATTAGTTAAGTCAGGTTTTGATACGTTAAGTAAGGTTATGTTGAGTTACGTTAAAACGTTAATACATAGATTTAAATTTTTTTTCTTATTAATATTTTTAAAGGTGTAAAGCTCTTTTATTACTATATTAAATTTGACCTCTTCACAGTTTATTGACTTTTAATTGAAATGTTAAGTTTAGAATCCACTGACAATATATAGGGATGAGGAAAAAACCGGGTGCTTTAAAAAACTATCTTGAAGTGTTCTTTTTTGGGAACGTGGATGGTTGTCTAGTGGTTAGAGCGCCAGGTCACTGTTAACTCAGCGACGAGGAGTCCAGGTTCGAATCCCGCTGATGGAGAGTAAAATCTCCTTGTGACTCATTCAATTTAAAATGAATGATGAATGAATGATGCAGTCACAGGAGATCTTTACTTCTCCATCAGCGCGATATCGAACATTTGGACGTCTGCGCTCGCAGACGTTTAACAATAACGAGATGCTCTAAACCATAGGCAATCACGTACCCCCAAAAAGACGCTTCAAAGCGTAGTTTTAAAGCAATCCGGTTTTCTCATCCCATAGATTGTATATGGATGTGGAGGCAGATAACGGACATGATCCAATTTTACTTTATCTAGAAAAGATCTGTTTGATTTTATAATATTTAGTTAATTAATTCTAGTGATTCAATAAAGTAAAAATCGAGTTGAATTGCACTAGCTCTAGTTTAATACTTAGTTTATAATTATATAGTTTTATACTCAGTTTATACTTTTATACTTATTTTATACTTATAGTTTTACGCTTAGTTCACTAATTCTAGTGTTTTAGTAAAGTGAAAATCAAGTTCAATTTCACTAGCTCTAGTTTGATTTTACTATATCTAGTTCACTAACTCTAGTCTATTAATAGAATAAAAATTGAAGTTAATTGCAAGTTTAAAGATCAATCTTCT
>JABUQX010073997.1:60000-61037 GCA_015478945.1 Trachelipus rathkii | reverse complement strand
TACTAAGTGACTGATGACCAAGTAGTAGCCAGTAGTAGTATTAATGAAGTAGTAGTAAATCTCTAGCTTCTTCTTCTTCTTCTTCTTCTTCTTCTTCTTCTTCTTCTTCTTCTTCTTCTTCGTCACAAATAAAGTTCTTCTTATATTTCCTCCATTTTTTTAACCTTCTTTGTTCATAACTCTTTATAATAAGCTTCTATAAATATTAATTACGAAGCAAGTGAAGAAATGAAGAATAATTATGACTAAATCTTCCTTTTGTAGTAATTTCATTTTCTTCTTCGAATTTAATGAAAGAATTTTTCGCCATCGATCATATGTTACTTCTTACATGGACTTTAATTCCAAAAATTGACTGCATTACAATAATGCGCAGACAATCATTAGAACCCAAATTGTTCACTTTCTTCAATAGATTTAAATTTATATGCAACACGTCATTAACATATTATTTTTTTTTTTTTTGCCTCTCTCTCTCTCTCTCTCTCTCTCTCTCTCTCTCTCTCTCTCTCTCTCTCTCTCTCTCTCTCTCTCTCTCTCTCTCTCTCTCTCTCTCTCTCTCTCTCTCTCTCCCTCTATATATATATATATATATATATATTTTTATAATATATATATATATATATATATATACTCTTTATATATACACCTATATATATATATATATATATACTATTACATTATTATTTATTTATTTACCTACCTTTCCCTTGGGTAGGAGTACGTACAGCCTCTCTCATTCACACTTCCCCTCATCTCGCCCTCACCCACCTCCTCCACCCCACTCTATCTCTCGCCAACACCCTACCCTCTTCCTCCCTCATCCCTCCCTCCTCCAGCATCTCCTTTATTCCATCCATCCACCTCCTTCTTGGTCTCCCCCTTCCTCTCCTTCCTATCCCCTCCGCCTCCCAAACTCTCCTAACCACTCTCTGTTCCTCCATTCTCACTAGATGCCCATACCATCTTAACATTCCCTTCTCCGCTCTTCCCACCAACCCATTCCTCCAATCACATCTCTCCCTCACCACCCTATT
>JABUQX010073997.1:50000-55000 GCA_015478945.1 Trachelipus rathkii | reverse complement strand
ATATAATAATAATAATAATATACTAATAATAATAATATATATATATATATATATTTATATATATATATATATATACTCTTTCCAACCAATATAATATAGCCAACATAATATATAACTCTAACTGCTGCTCATGCTTTTGTAATATATATAGTAATAGTAATATACCAACATATCGCTCTTATATGTATATGTAATAACATATACCAATAATAATAACAATAATATAACTAACTAATAACTATATCTATATATACATGTATATAGTAACAACAGCTAATATGTGGCGCCTTAATATGCTTTGTATATATTAATAATACATATATGTAAATATACATGTAATATGTAATAATAATAATAATAATAATAATAATAATATGTTAAATAATACATATATATATTATATATATATAATATACTGTATCATATAATATATATAATAATATATATATAACCATATATATGTACTTATACATAACTATACTAACTCATACTAATAATATAACGCACTCAAAATATGTATGTAGCCAATAATATATGTACCATATCCATGTAATAATATACATATATATATATATGTATATATATACATACCATATAACATATATATATATATACTTTACTTAGTATATATAATAATAATAATAATCATATATTGTATATATATAATTATATATCTTCTACCACTCACCATATAATATATATATATATATATAATAATAATAATATATATATATATATATACTATATATATATATATATATATATATATATAATTGTAATATCTATATATATATAATATACATATATATATGTATATATATGTATATAGCACTGCTGCTGCCTTAGCAACATATGTAGCATATACTTATATACTGCTCAACTGCTCCTTGCTGCTGCTGCGCCCTGTATATATAATCACTTCCAGAAAAAGGAGGTATAAAAGTCTATCTATAAGATGCTTTTGAGTATATTGAAGCTCACAACAAAAATTAAATGTATTGTTGCATTTTATAAATGTTTATTCATCTGATGAATCAAAGTCATTGATTTGGTCACCGGGTTCCTCCTCACACCTCAATATTTTTTTAAAGGATGCTTTCCAACAATATCGAATCCTTCCTTGGTTTGACTGATCATTTGGTATACATTCTTGGCAAGGAGGGTCGGCAAGATATCACTGCCAAATAGGGCTACTCAAAATTGGATTATACCCTTATATATATATAACTTATATATATATATATATATATACTCTTATACTATACTTATATATATATATATATATATATATATATATATCTTACCTCACATGTTATATGTTGGTTGTATTAAAACTCATGGATAATATTCTGTTGAAATAACGTTCTGTTATGTGTCTATGATGGTGATGTTGTTCTTATTATTATATTATAATGATTATATTGATAATCGAAGTATAATTACAATTTAGAATAACTCAGTAGCTACATTACGAACTTTCGCAACTAGTTATCTTTCTTGCCGCTCGGCAGTCCAGCATGCATTTAACTTTTAGTCTGTCAACTAAAGTCTTTATGATTGGTGGTGTTTCTGAGTTTCAGTCGTTTTCTTGATGCCTCTTCTTGTGTTTTTACGAATTTCGAAATGACTGATGTTTTGGATTGAAGAATTTACACAAATTTCTCTACAAGTTCTATGGTACAAACCAACCAGATGCTAAAGGATGCTTTAGGTGGGCAACTATTAAGTCAAGCATGAACATTTGTGTGGCTGTAACGTTTCAAAGATGGCCGGAAATATGTAAAAGAATACAATCATTCGGATCGACCGTAATTTTATACAACTTAGGAAATGATCTCGCAAGTGCATGAAGCTATCTTTCAGACAGGAGACGACTATCTACAACGTTTGTAAAATTTCTGGCTGTCATACATGACATGTCAATTCATTCTAGCGGATGAACTAAATATGAGACGGGTTGCAACAAACTTGATTCCTTTTCTCTTGAATAACTACCAGTGAAGCCATCTGTTTCAAGTGTGCTGTGAGTTGGAAGAAGTAGTTCTAAATTACCCTAACTTATTGTCCAGTCATAACTGGCGACAAACCATGGTTTATTGTTATGATCCTGATACCAAATATTTAGTCATCACAAAAAAATCGCCAACCTCTCTGCGAACCATGTGCGACCAAAAAATATGAGATGTGATAATTAATGATAATTAATATGACATGATAATTAATATGAGATGATACTTAAAAAATTTCATAATTTATAATCTTAACTCTTGTGTAAAATATTCATTCATTTGTTAGAATCCAAACTCTGAAGATGTCCGAGGTTTACGGACGAAACCGGTCAGGAACTAATAAATATAAATATGCCTTCTTTGCAAATTATTTTCTAGGATAGTTTTAAGAAAATTAAATGGAAATTAGAAAAAAATATTTCGTGAATTGGAAGCAAAAAGTAAAACTTATATTAAAACAAAAGCTGATGTAGAATTTCTAAATAATAATAATAATAATAATAATAATAATAATAATAATAATAATAATAATAATAATAATAATAATAATAATAATAATAATAAAACTTTTACACCTAATGATATTAAAACTAATAATAATAATAATAATAATAATAATAATAATAATAATAATAATAATAATAATAATAACACACACACACACAGTTTACATCACTTTTAATAATAATACTAATAATAATAATAATAATAATAATAATAATAATAATAATAATAATCACAGTAATAATAATAATAATAATAATAATAATAATAATAATAATAATAATAATAATAATAATAATAATAATAATAATAATAATAATAATAATAATAATAATAATAATAATAATAGTATAATAATAATAAAAATTATAAAATAATAATAATAATAATAATAATAATAATAATAATAATAATAATGATAATAACAATAATAATAATAATAATAATAATAATAATAATAATAATAATAATATTAATAATAGTAGTAATAATAATAATAATAATAATAATAATAATAATAATAATAATAATAATAATAATAATAAAATTAATAATAAAAAATATTAAAAATAATAATAATAATAATAATAATAATAATAATAATAATAATAATACTAATAATAATAATAATAATAATAATAAAAATAATAATAATAATAATAATAATAATAATCACATTAATATTAATAATAAAACACCATACTAATTCAACATTTCCCTTTGATGTTTTAAAGATTTTGATTTTTCCGATTTTAAATAAGCTTCATTGTGCTAGTTTAACTTTTCTGTGTCAATCTGAAAGCTATACGAGAAGAAGAGCCATATTTATTTCACATGCCGACGCAGCTGTTCTAAACTTGAGACGCCAGATTACCTCTAGAGCGAATGAGTCTAAATTACATATAATACTCAAATGATATTTAAGTCTGGATCGATACGCCATTAATTTTTATACAATGTCTGTCTGTTGACAGAAAGGCCTGTAATTTGTTTTCTGGATCATGATCCGCAGCGTTGTGAAGTGTTTAGAAACAGCCGTTAATACTGATTGAGCGCGTGCCGTTTTGAATACCGCATTTGTGCCGATCAGCGACAGTTGATAGCGCGTCGACGATTCGGGTCGTGCAAATCATGTCGACGTACCAGGGCAAAAATATCGGTCGTGATGCCGTTGTCGTTATACCCTGTGTTAAAGCGAAAGATGATTGGCTGTTTGGATTCCAGCGGCGTTCGACTCTTGGCCCTGAGGTGCCTCGTCGGGCGCGGGGCGCTGTGACGCCAGCGCACTCTCTTGCCGAAGTTCAAGGTACAGTTTGAAAGAAGAAATTTGGTCGAATTTTCCCCACCATTTACTTTGTTTGTCAATTTGTACGGTTTCATTAATACCGCCAGCGACATGCTATCCCTATCATGTGATCAAGTCGGGCGGCCTGGCCATCAGCGAGCAGCGCCAGCACAGTGTTCCTCAGTTTCCGATGGCCTCTGTACAACGCTCACATTTCCAACTACGGTTATTGTTGCGCTGTCGATACTGTTCAGACGTTGTTTTCAGTGCAGCCTGGCACATAGGTTCAAAGCAGCTTTGTGTATTTTTAGGCAATCCATCCTAAATTATGTGTCCAGTTCTTTGGTTCGTCAGAAATTTTTGTTATTAAAGCGATCTCTGTTAATGTTGTTTTTAGTTGTATTGTTAAGTGACAGAAGCGCTTCAGCCTGGTCGTATCACAAGCGTAGTTTACGCTTTCATAATCAGATTTGTTCATTATAACTACTCCTCCTCCTTTATCTGGGCGTTTGATAACTATATCATTATTATTTTTAAGGCTAAAAATAAAAAGATAAATTTTTTAAGACTATTACAGTTAACAATTATGATCATCTTAAAGCTAAACTTAAAACATTTTCTTTTTCGTTTCTTAAAGACCACAATTATGATAACCTCACCAAAGATGATAAGACAGCAATTTCTAGCCTTAAAAATAATAATGACATAGTTATCAAACGCCCAGATAAAGGTGGTGGAGTAGTTATAATGAACAAATCTGATTATGAAAAGAAAATTCAAACTACGCTTAATGATACAACCAAATTTAAAATAACTTCTGATAAAACTAACAATACAACTAAAAATAACATTAACAGAATCGCTTATGAAATAAAAAAACAAAAGAATTTCTGACAAAATTAAAAGAACTGGATTTTATAATTTAGGACATATATATGGATTGCCTAAAATACACAAAAACTCAGAAAATCCACCTTTGAGACCTGTAATATCTATGTGCGGAACGGTTACACACGAAATTGCCCAATATCTGAACAGCATTATCCGACCATATCTTAATAACTCTTTCATAGTTAAATCAAATAATGAAACGTTATGCAAATTATCAAACTTAAAACTTGAAGACACTAATATATTTGCCTCTCTTGATGTAGAGTCTTTGTTCACAAATGTACCAGTTCTTGAAACGATTGACATAATAA
>JABUQX010073997.1:5000-22500 GCA_015478945.1 Trachelipus rathkii | reverse complement strand
TATCATATATATATATTATCGTATATATATTTATATATATTATATATATTAATATGGAAAATGTCAAGAATTTTCCAATTTCAAATACGATTGTTTATTTGCTTATAAGTAAAATTTAGTTTAAATTTTTTTTTTAATTATTTTTTTTTATCTTTTTATAAATTTTTTTTTTTTTTTTTTTTTTTTTAAGAAAAAGAGAAAAAGCAAAAGAATTAATAAACATTTATGAATATAGGAAGTTGAATGTAATTTGAGGACGTGGAGTCCGAAACCTTACCCGCTTATACTCCCCCAAAGGGATTTATCCTGATAGGTTTATATAAACGTTAACAGATGGTTTATATTTTGTCTTTTATTTATTACCTCTACATAAATTTATACTCGGATTTTCCAGTTTATTCACTTCTGTCCAGAGGGACTCTCTCTCTCTTCTCTCTCTCTCTCTCTCTCTCAATCTCTCTTGCCTAACGCAGCATCTCTCTCTCTCTCTCTCATCTCCTCCCTCTCTCTCCTCGTTTCTCTCGTTCTCCTCATCTCCTCCCCTCTCTTCTCTCCTCCCTCTCCCCTCTCTTCCTTCCATCTCTTTCTCTTCTCCTCCCGTCCTCCCTCTTCCCTCTCTCCCGTTCCGCCGCTCTCTTCTCTCTCTCTCTCTCTCTCTCTTCTCTCTCTCTCTCTCTCTCTCTCTCCCCCAATCTGGGTAGTAAATGATTTTTAATTTCTATATTTCTCATTTCCATCAAATAATTGTATGTAATCTATTTTAAATAATATTTATTTCCAATAATTTTTCATTACAATCATTAATCGGATTTAAGAAATATTACAATTCCTTATCTCTCCCCCCTCTCTGATATGGGTAATAAATTACTTTTAAATTTGTGATTTCTTTTAGTTTCTATATTTCTTCATATCAAAATAGTCAGGTGGAGACTAATTACTAAATAAATTGGTCAAAATAAGGTTACTAACCGTTCTGTCCGTAGAAGGCGGCTACGTGAAGTGCAGTAAACCCCAATTTTTTGCTCATGACTCGAAGATTAACCTGAGCTTTTTTGAACACTTCAAAAACCTTTAAGTGTCCATATCGAGAAGCGAGATGAATAGCGGTGAATCCCTCCTTTCATTGAAACATAAAAAATATTAAAGAATATGATTAATTATTTTTTGAAGAATAATATTTATTATTATTGACTAGTTAATTAAACAAAAATAGAATGTCTCTGTAATTCTAAAATGAGCTGGATTGTCCTGTCCAACATATAAAAGAACAAGAAAAAACTCTGAACTAGTACTAATTTCTAAGTGAACGGCAAAAAAAAAGACTGTCCCAGTAGTACCTATTGTAACTAGTATTCACAGGGAATAGTCTAAACTTTTGGTTCTCAAACTATTTTGGACGAAGATCCCCTTGTACTCTTAAAAATTATGCATAACCCTCAAAGAGTTTTGAATTACTTGATATTTTCTGTTATATTCATCGATATTGACCTTATTTGAAATTGAAAAAATATTTTAATATAATCATCTCTTATTTCATTTAGGGAAATTAAAGTATGGATAGAAAAGTTTTGCTATGATTATGTTCTACATCAATTATGAAAACAATTTTTGCAAACCTAAACATAAATATTTATATTTTGGATGAGACCTCCAGGAGTACACCGACCTCAGTTTGAGAATCGCTGGTCTCCATACTGTATATGAAAAAGAAAAAACAAAGCTGCCAAAAAAGGAACTCACTCCATCTTCAACGTGCGGCTTGAGCACCATTTTGAAATGGAGGAAACGCTAAACCAAATGAGCATGTCCGCCTTGGGTGGCGAGATGAAGAGGAGTAGATTCTCCTATTCTGTTTCGACCGCTGATGACGATCGTTTGGTTGTGTTTTAAGATTTCCCTCACTACGTCAACTGATCCTTTTAGTGCGGCTATGTTGAGCACAGTGTATTCCCATCCTATCATAACACAATTAATAATAATATAATAGATAAAATAATAATAATAATAATAATAATAATAATAATAATAATAATAATAATAATAATAATAATAATAATAATAATAATAATAATAATATATAATAATAATAATAATAATAATTAATAATAATAATAATAATAATATATAATAATCAGTTTAAATTAAAAAATGTTGATAGACTTCAAGACCTAACGGTAAGTTACCGGGTACCTTGTCAAGCCGTTGTGAAACTATCTCAGGAGTTGCTTTTAAAAAATAATTTACGACATCTGAGTGATTATTCAAGCTGCTAAGTGTATAGCTTTTTGCCCTTTGCCGCTGTAGAGGCACGGTTTATCAGCCCCTAAATTTGAGAAGGGAGCGCAGACATTAAGTTGACCTCTTTCCGCGGCTAAGTGAAGTGGCGTTTGTTTGGTCTGTTAATAAAAATTAAAAAGGAGTTTGAATTGTTAGATGTTGCTAGCTAACTAAAGGAAAAATTATTCAATTGATTAAAATATATTGAATAAGCGACCCATCGTTCTATCGTTTGACTTTTAAGAATTTTGGATAATATTTAGACACTTACCAAAAAACTAATTTTGGCCAACTTAACATGTTCAAATAAAGTCAATAAAAAAAAAAAAAGTTACAAAATTAATTAGGAAAAATATGGAGGTGAATATTTTTACCATAGTGAACGGATCCTTTTGAGCATTGAAGTTAACAATGAGGGATTGAACCAATTCTTGCTTGACCAGAACTTGAAGCTAAATGAAGGGCTGTTAATCCTTTGATGGATCTTGCATTAACGAAAGCCTTTATGGCAAGGAGGGCGTTACCACACCTGTATAAAGGTAGGATCCTTTTTTAAATTATATAAAACAAATTAAATAAATTTATTTATACATATATATATTGTCTTATAAAATATATATATATTATTATATATAATATATATATTAATATATATATATATAATATAATTATATATATATAATTATATATTATATATTATTGGGTTTCATAGTACAAGTACTTGTACTTGTACTTGGACTTTAAGTACATTTTTGGAGTACTTTGTACTTGGTACTTGTACGCAGTTCTAAAGCCCATGGTACTGTAACTTGTACTTGTGCTTGCACCTTTGGTACTGTGAAAATATTGCAAAGTACTTGCAAGTACTTTTGGCATTTTTAACTTGCCAATATATTTTTCTTTCGTATTAATATTATTAATTTCTTATGTATTCTAAATAAATTTCATTTACGAATATAAAGTATGTCATTATATATATATAATATATATATATATAATATATATATATTTTATATATATATTATATATAATATATATATATATATAATATAGATATATATTATATATATATAATATATATATATATATATATATATATATATATATATATATACTATTATATAAAATATATAATCATATATATATATAGATAGCGAGTAAACCAACAAATTTGAACATTTTAAATTATTTATTAGCAGACTATAGTTTCGGGTAAGAATCCATCTTCCCATTTTCAAGACTTACAATATAAAGATAAAATTTTAAATAAAATATATAAAATTAATTAAAAGTTAAAATAATATAAAGTTGAAATAAATAAACCATATAGATAAATTAATGATTACAATATTATGTGGTTAAGAGTTCATGAGTAGTAGGGGAGGGATATTGCTCGTGTTGTGTATATATATATACCCGATTTTTTACCTTACCTTGACCTTTTTTGAGCCCAATTTTTTACCTGCCTTTGACCTTTTTGGGCTTGACCTTTTTGGGTTGACCTTTTTTGAGCCCAATTTTTTTACCTGACCTTGACCTTTTTGGGCCTTGACCTTTTTGGGACTTTACCTTTTTTTCGACCAACCCTTCCGTCTTCCATGGGTCATTTTTGGCCCACGGTATTTTTCGGCAGCCCTAATTTTTTGGCAGCCCTAATTTTTTGGCAACCCTAATTTTTTGAGAACCCTAATTTTTTGGCAGCCCTAATTTTTTGGCAACCCTAATTTTTTTCGGCAACCCTAATTTTTGGCAACCCTTCGAAGAAGGGTTGCGCCAAACGGTTGCGTAAGCAACCGTTGTACGTATTGCCCCCCTATTTTACGCCCCCTAATTTTTTCGACCATGGGTCAATTTTTGCCCACGGTAATTTTTGGATACCCTTTGATCTTCCGTGGGTCATTTTTGGCCCACGTTAATTTTTGGTTACCCTTTGGTCTTCCATGGGTCAATTTTGACCCACGGTAATTTTTGGCTACCCTTTGGTATTCCATGGGTCAATTTTTGCCCACGGTAATTTTTGATCTTCCTTTAGGGGCTTAGCCCTATTTTGATGTCATCGATGTTAAAGCAAAGATATTTCCGGCTTAACCTTAGAATATACCAAAGGCACACCTTGACCACGCGCTAATTTTTTAGAAATTCCTGGAGGGACTTAGCCCTTTTTTGTATCTTAACCTTGTATTGAACCATTGATATTTCGCCTTTCCTGCCATATACCATGGGGTCAATTTCGACCCACGCTAAACTTGATGGCTTTGATGGTTCCAATCACCGTAAGAAGTATTTAGTGAGTTCTATTTGTGTTCTATGAGTATTAGATGGGTGCCAGGTGAGTGCCAAGTGAGTTGCCAAGTGGTGCCAATGAGCCAATGAGTGCAAGTGAGTGCCAATGATGCCAAGTGACGTGCCACATAGTGCCAAGTGAGTGCCACATAGTGCCAACTGAGTGCCACTTTTTTCAAGCCTTTTCTAGCCTCCCCTGAGCCTAGAATAGCCCTAATAAGGGTATCTACCCCTAGGTAATAAGGTTGAGAATCGATTGGTGTATATTACAAGGTGCTAGGATGCTTCCTACTATGCGTTAGTATTTTTACCGCATAAAGCCTATATTATATATATATATATATATATATATATATTATATTATATATTATATCTATATTATATATATATATATATATTATATTATATTAATATATATTACTTGCACACGCACCTACACCATACACTATGACCACTTTTACACACATTTCACTATGACATCTTATAAACACTAGGACACTTATAAGCACTTACACTTATAAGCACTTACATTAAACCATAGACACTTACACTAGCCCATATACACTTACATTCACACCCGCACACAGATACACTTACACTTACACTCACACACTCGATATTTTGATGCCTCAACTTTGATGCCTCAGCATTAATGCCTCAACTTTGATGCCTCAACTTTGAAGGTTCATCTTTGGTGATGACTCATCTTTGATGAAGTTATCTTTGATACCACCTATATTGATGATTTCATCTTTGATGACTCATCTTTGATGGCTCATCTCTACCCTACATTAAAGAACAGAGTTAATATTAATGCCTTCCCTAGTTCATAAGCTAACCACCAGGGCGCCGCATGCGCCCTCCGCGTGAAGACCCACGAACCCGCACCCGCAGGTGTGACCCGCCGCGCCCCCGCCCGCCGCGTGCGCCCGCAGGCGCAATATTTCCGCGTACCCGCCGCCGCGTGCGCCCGCGGCGCTGTATTTCGCGTACCGCCCGCCGCGTGCGCCCGCAGGCGCAATATTCCCGCGAACGAAAAATATGATATCAATGTAAACTATTCAAAGAATTTCTTTTCAAATATACTATGAGTCATTCATTTTTATTTCATACTTAAACATTTTTATTAAAAACATTTTCGCGAACATAAAACTGTAACTCATTACATACCTATTATTTAACACATATATTTATTAACATTATTTTTACTTAATACTTTTTACTTAATACTTTTTAATTTATAAATTTTTAAAAATTGTATGTAAGAAGAAAAAATTCAGAGTGTCTGATATATAATCATTTTATTTTACTACAATTGTACGAAATTTTATTAAAAACATATACTTTACATCCTTAAGCATAATCAGTAAATCAATAGAGTGTTTACTGGCACCAAGGGGGGGGATTAGAGTATGCTTTTGTTTTACTGCTTTACTGCTTTAACTCTCTGCTTTACTGCTTTAACTCCCTGCTTTACTGCTTTAACTCTCTGCTTTACTGCTTTAACTCTCTGCTTTACTGCTTTAACTCATATACATTACATACCTTAAAGCAGTAAATCAGTAATCAATAGAGCTGTTACCTAACCACCAAGGGGGGATTAGTATTTGCTTTTGTTTTACTGCTTAGCTTTTAAACTCATGTTTTACTGCCTTTAACTTTCTGCTTACTGTTTTAAACTTTTTCTGCTTTACTGTTTTAACTCATGTTTACTGCTTTAACTCATATGTTTTACTGCTTTAACTCATATATTTATTAACATTACATACCTTAAAGCAGTAAATCAGTAAATCAATAGAGGTGTTACCTAACACCAAGGGGGGATTAGTATGCTTTTGTTTTACTGCTTTACTGCTTTAACTCATGTTTTACTGCTTTAACTTTCTGCTTTACTGTTTTAACTTTCTGCTTTTACTGCTTTAAAACTTTCTGGTTTTACGCTATTAACTTTTCTGCTTACTGTTTTAAATCATATATTTATTAACATTATGTTTTCTTTAATTTTTTATTTATTTATGTCTATTTGTTATTTTTTAATGTTTTCTTATATTTTTTATTTATTATTTCTATTTTTATTTTTTGTTTTAATACTTTTTATTTTTATTTCTTTTTTATTTTTTTTATTTTATTTTTATTTATTTTACTTTTATTAATTCTTTTATTTTTTTTTTTTTTCTTTTTATTTTATCTTTTTTTTCTTTTTTATTTTATTTTATTTTTTTAGTTTATTGTCCATTTATTTTTTTATACTTTTTATTTATTCTTTTTATTCTTTTTATTTTATTTTTATTATTTTTTTTTTATTATTTTTTTTTTTTTTTTTTAATTCTTTTTTATTTATTCTTTTATTTTTTTATTTTATTTTTTTATTTTACTATTATTAGTTTATTTAAATTTTAATACTTTTTATTTTTTTCTTTTTATTCTTTTTATTTTATTTTTATTATTTATACCTTAGGTATTTACTCATGCCTATTGTACTATTATTTATACAACACCACACACACACACACACACACACACACACACACACACACACACACACACACACACACACACACACACACTTACACTTAGACACACATTCACTATGACATACTTTTTACACACATTCACTACGACACGTACATTGACCCATAAACTTTCTCACAGACACTTACACAGACACACACACACAACACACACACACAGATTTACTTACACTCACACACAGATTTACTTACACACGCAGATTTACTTACACTCACACAGAATTTACTTACACTCACAAACAGATTTACTTACACTCACCACAGATTTTACACACACACACACCACAGATTTACTTACACACCACAGATTTACTTACACACACAGGTTTACTTACACACACAGATTACTTACACACACAGAATTTACTTACAGTCACACACCAGATTTACTTACAGTCACACACAGATTTATTACACACACAGATTTACTTACACACACCACCACACACACACACACACACACACACAACACACACACACACCACACACAACACCCACACACACGCCACCAACTTAGCACACCCACACTCACTTACACATATAACGATAATTTATTAAAACATTTTATGTTTTAATTAAGCACGTACATTTATATATGTTACTCATTCAAATATAACTAAAATTATTTCAGTTTCTTAAAACTTTGAACAAAGAATTTATAACTGTTAATACTTTTTGTTTATAAATTTTATAACTATCAAGTTTTTAAAATAACTTTTACTTAAAATTTTATGAAATTTTATTAAAAACATATATTTTACGTACCTTAAAGCAATAAAATCAGTAAATCAGTAAGGTCAGCCCCTAGCACCCTCTACACCACGCTACACCACGCTATGCCACGTTTTGTTCTATTGACTTAATGCTTTACATCATCTTTACCCATGTAATAAGTATAAAAGAACAAATGATGATCTCTGTAAACATAACATGTATTTTATTAAATCATCTAAGTTTTTATTTAAAAATAACCAATTATTTACTTACATTTATATTTATTCGCTCGATGTTAACTAAAATATTTCAAAGTTTTTAAATAATTCGGATTTCTTATTATTTTATTATTATTATTATTATTATTTATTAATTATTATTATTATTATTTATTATATTATTATTATTTATTATTATTATTATTATTATTTATTATTATTATCTATTGTACATTGAACAATCCAACACGAGAAAAACACAAACAACCCGTCACATCGTTACAGATACGCGAAACTGACCTCTCTCTGCTAAAAAGGGTGAATAACTACTTTTAGCCCTAAATTGGCGAAAACCTTTTTGTACCCCTAGGCGATTTAGGCCTAATTCCAGGTCAAAATATATATTTCAAACTGACCTTTTTTCTGTAAAATGTGGTGCATAACTTACGTTAGCCTAAATTTTAGGCCTAAAATTTAGGATAAGCCTTTTTGTAGACGGGCTAATTTATTCCTAATACCAGGTCAAAAGGTAATTCCAGTATAGACAAGATTCGTATTATTATTTTTATTAAATATATTCAAACTGAAACATGCTGGATCGGTAGGATCCTTTAAGCAGGTAAGAAGGAAAGGTTTACCTTTCTTGTGAGTGGACGAAGTAATCCTTATCTCTATATACTCGTATGTGATTGGTCGAGAATTATTTTATCGGCTTTTTGGTTTTAAGGTATGAAAAAACATGTTTTTTTCACATCTGAGCCTACCTCTGATTGGATGAAAATTATATTTGAGCAGGCGGATGTTTTTAAGACCCAAACTCATTTTAAAATCATACTTCGTTTGGCCTGTTAAGCTGTGCTAAGTTTCTCTGATTGTAAAAAAGTGTTCCATTCACTAAGTGTATATCCATATTCACCTTAACAGGTATTTACCTCAATACAAGGACATTGTTCAATGGGGAAATCAAGATCCCCGGAAGTAGGGTTTCATTCTTATTTAAAGAAACCCCGATGGATTTGAATTTTTCAAGTGTGCTACCCAATCACCATGTTATAATACCAACGTATTTTCATGAGGCCAGATGAATTACTTTGTAATGTAATCACACTGAAGAGTGGTTTACAGAATACTTTAAACCAAGCTCAGCTTTAAACTGTACCGAAACAGTTATTAGCCTGTGCGAAGAAACCAGCGATAAACAACTTACTCTATCATTTTATAAACATCAAAACATAATCAGTTTGGAAGTTAGATTATGGGAGAGAAATAATGAAACAACCGTATTTGAACCTACAGTGATTGGATTCTACATTACTGTCCAAATGCAACTGAAATATATGTTAGAGGTACGTAAGCGAATGTTAATGCAGATGAAGAAGACATATGTGTTATCTAATTACGTAACCGTAATTCATTACATGTTATACCAAGAATACTACGCATTTAAGAAAACCCTGATCGATGATCCTACGCCCATCATCGATCGCTTCCTAAGTTCTATAGACGTACAGAAATTCATTTATCTACTTAGAAAACAATGGCAAGAAAGTATTTATGCAGGTGACCCAGAATGTAAATATACTATGATATCTGAGCGGGAACTTTTTACGTATGTGTTAACTGAAGGTATTACCGAGATACGAAACTATATCATCGATAATGATATAAATGATTGGCATATTTGCAAAGATTTAAAGAATTTTAATATAAAATAGTTATAAACATCATGTGTAAAATGTATGTAGAAGTATTATATTTAATGTTAACCTTATATATAAACCATTGTAAATATATTTAACCGCTTGTATATATTTAATGTTATCCTTATATATATTATATATATTAATAATATATATATATATATATATTATATATATATATATAATATATATATATATATATATTATATAATATATTATATAAAGATATTAGAGAATTTTAATATAATATATATATATAAATCATTGTAAGTTAATGATTATTAAATTTCTAATTATATAGTAAAGTTTTTATTATCCTTATTTTACTTTCTTAAATAAATATTTACATGTATGTTAGAGTTTAAATAAACGAAACTTGGGCTCAGGATATGAAAAAACATGTTTTTACATACCTAAAAACCAAAAAGCGATAAAATAATTCTCGACCAATCACATACGAGGTCATATAGAGATAAGATTTACTCCGTTCACTCACAAGAAAGGTAAACATTTCCTTCTTACCTGAAATCAAAGGATAACTTACCGATCGCAAGGCATGTTTCAGTTTTTGAAATATATTTTATAAATAATAACATTTGATTCTTTGTCTATACTTGGAATTAATCCTTTTGACGCCTAGGTATTAGGATAAATCCGCCTGTGATTACAAAAAGGCTTATCCTAAATTTAGGCCTAAATTTAGCCTAAAGTAGTTATTTCAACACAATTTTTACAGAAAAAGGTCAGTTTGAAATTTATTTTGACTGGAATTAGGCCTAAATCGCCTAGGGGTACAAAAGGTTTATCCCAAATTTAGGGCTAAAGTAGTTATTTCAACCATTTTACAGGAGAGGGTCAGTTTCGGTATCTGTTTAACGGAGTGCGGGTTGTTCGTGTTTTCTGTGTTGGATTGTTCAATGTACATAGGTAATAATAGATAATAATAATATAATAGTATAATAATAATTAATAATAATAATAATAATAATAATAATATAATAATAATATAATAAATTAATAATAATTAATAATAATAATAAAATAATAATAATATAATAATAAAATTAATAATAAAGAAAATCCGAATTATTTAAAAACTTTTGAAATATTTTTAGTTAACATTCGAGCGAATAATATAAATGTTAGTGAATATTTGTTATTTTTAAATAAAAAACTTAGAATGATTTTAATAAAATAATTGTTATTGTTAGGCGAGAAGAACTTATTTTGTTCTTTTTATACTTATTACATGGGTAAAGATGATGTAAAGCAGTAAGGCAATAGAACCAAAACGTGGCATAGCGTGGTGTAGAGGGGTGCTAGGGGCTGGGCTTACTGATTTTGATTTATGCTTTAAGGTAACGTAAAATATTGTTTTTAATAAAAATTTCAAAAATTTTAGTAAAAGTTATTTTTAAAACTTGAATAGTTATAAAATTATAAACAAAAAAGTATTTAACAGTTAATAATAAATTCTTTGTTCAAAGTTTTAAGAAACTTTGAAATAATTTTAGTTATATTGAATGAGTAATATAAATGTTCGTGATTAATTAAAAACATAAAATGTTTTAATATATTACGTTATATGTGTAAGTGAGTGCGCGTGTGTGTGGGTTGTGTAAGTGAGTGTGGCTGTTGTTGTTGGTGTGTTGTGTGTGTGTGTGTGTGTGTGTGTGTGTGGTGTGTGTGTGTGGACTGTTAAGTAAAATTGCTGTGTGTGTAAAGTAAATCTTATGTGTCTGTGACTGTAAGTAAATCTGTGTGTGACTGTAAGTAAATCTGTGTGTGTAAGTAATTCTGTGTGTGTGTAAGTAAATTCTGTTGTGGAAGTAATCTGTGTTGAGTGTAAGTAAATCTGTGTGAGTGTAAGTAAATTGTGTTGTTGAGTGTAAGTAAATGGTGAGTTTAAGTAAATCTGGTGTGAAGTAAATCTGTTGTGTGAGTTGTAATGTAAATCGGTGTGTGTGTGTGGTTGTGTTGTTCTGTGTAAGTGTAAAATGTAAAGTGCCTATTCGGTAAAGTAGTTGTCTAGTGAATTGTGTATAAGTGTCATAGTGAATGTGTGTCTAAGTGTAAGTGTGTGTGTGTGTGTGTGTGTGTGTGTGTGTGTGTGTGTGTGTGTGTGTGTGTGTGTGTGTGTGATGTGAGTGTGTGTGTGTGTGTGTTCTTTAAAAAAATAATAACAATAGGCATGAAGTAAATAACACTAAAGTTATAAATAAAAAAATAAAATAAAAAGAATAAAAAAGAATAAAAATAAAAAGTATTAAAAAAAATAAAAGAAAAATAAAAGTAAAATAATAAAAATAAAAAAAAGAATAAAAAGAATAAAAATAAAAAGTATTAAAACAAAATAAAATAATAATAAAAGTAAAATAATAAAAATAAAATAAAAAGAATAAAAGAATAAAAAAAAAGTATTAAAACAAAATAAAATAATAATAAAAGGTAAAATAATAATGATAAATATTAAAAAGAATAAAAAGAATAAAATAAAAGTATTAAAACAAAATAAAATAATATATAAAAAGTAAAATAATAAAAATAAAATAAAAATAATAAAAGAATAAAAATAAAAAAGTATTAAAACAAAAATAAAAATAGAAATAATAAATAAAAAATATAAAAAAAACATTAAAAAATAAAAATAGAAATAATAAATAAAAATATAAAGAAAAAAAAAGGTGAACAATTTATGTTAAGAAAGTAAAGCAGAAAGTTAAAGCAGTAAAGCAGAAATTTGATGAGGTAAAGCAGATCTTTAAAACCAGTTAAAGCAGAAAGTTAAAGCAGTTAAAAACATGAGTTAAAGCAGTTAAAGCAGTAAAACAAAAGCATACTAATCCCCCCTGGGTTAGGTAACAGCTCTATTGATTTACTGATTTACTGCTTTAAGGTATGTAATGTATATGAGTTAAAGCAGTAAAGCAGAGAGTTAAAGCAGTAAAGCAGAGAGCTAAAGCAGTAAAGCAGGGAGTTAGAATCAGTTAAAGCAAGAGTTAAAGCAGTAAATGCAGTAAAACAAAAGCCATACTAATCCCCCCTCCCTGGTGCCAGGTAAAACACCTCTATTGATTTACTGATTTACTGCTTAAGGTATGTAAAGTAATGTTTTTAATAAAATTTTGTACAATTGTAGTAAAATAAAATGATTATATATCAGACACTCTGTATTTTTCTTCTTACATACAATTTTTAAAAATTTATAAATTAAAAAGTATTAAGTAAAAAGTATTAAGTAAAAAATAATGTTAATAAATATTATGTGTTAAATAATAGGTCTGTAATGAGTTACAGTTTTACGTTCGCGAAAATGTTTTTATAATAAAAATGTTTAAGTAGGAAATAAAAATGAATGACTCATAGTATATTTTGCGGTCACTGTCTTCTTTGAATATTTTACATTGATATCATATTTTTCGTTTGCGCGGGGGTATATGCGCCTGCGGGCGCACGCGGCGGGCGGTTGTACGCGGAAATACAGCGCCTGCGGGCGCACGCGGCGGCGGGTACGCGGGGAAAGATTGCGCCTGTAGCGAACGGCGGCGGGCGGGGCGCCGGCGGGTACACCTGCCGGGTGCGGGTTCGTGGGTCCTTCACGCGGACGGGCGCATGCGGCGCCGCCTGGGGTTAGTTATGAACTGGGAGGCATTTAATATTAACTCTCTCTTTAATGTAGGGTAGAGATGAGAGCATCAAAGATGAGTCATCAAAAGCTGAGGCATCAATATAGACGGTATCAAAGATGACTTCATCAAGGATGAGTCATCAAAGATTGAAACTTCAAATTTGAGCATTCAAAGTTGAGGCATCAATCTAAGGCATCAAAGTTGAGGCATCAAATATCGAGTGTGTGAGGTGTTAAGTGTAGTGTATCTGTGTGTGGGTGTGAATGTAAGTGTATATGGGCTAGTGTAAAGTGTCTATGGTTTAAGTGTAAGTGCTTATAAGTGTAAGTGCTTATAAGTGTCCTAGTGTTTATAAGTGTCATAGTGAATGTGTGTAAAGTGTCATAGTGATTATGTGTGTAGCGTGCGTGTGCAAGTAATATTAATATTATAATATATATATATATATATAATATATAAATAATTATATAATATTTATATAATATATTATATATATATATATATATATATATATATAGGCCTATAAGTGGTAGAAAAAATACTAAATCATAGTAGGAAGCAATCCTAGCAACTTGTAATATACACCATTCGATTCTCATACCTTATTACCTAGGGGTAGATACCCCTATTGGGGCTATTCGGGGCTCAGGGGAGGCTAGAAAAGGCTGGAAAAAAGTGGGCACTCATTTGGCACTATGTGGCACTCACTTGGCACTTATGTGGCACTCACTTGGCACTCATTGGCACTCACTTGGCATTCATTGGCCTCATTGGCACTCACTTTGGCACTCACCTTGGCACTCACCTGCACTCATCTAGTACTTATAGACACTAATAGAAACATTCACAGGGATACTTCTTACGGTTTGATTGGGAACCCATCCCAAGCCATCAAGTTAGCGTGGGGCGAAAATGACCCATGGTATATGGCAGGGACAAGGCTGAAATATCATGGTCAAACAAGGTTAAGATATCAAAAAGGGCTAAGTCCCAAGGAAGGACAAAAATTACCGTGGGTCAAATTTGACCCAATGGTATATGGTAAGGTTAAAGCCGAAATATCATGGTCCAACAAGGTAAAGACATCAAATTAGGTTAAGCCCTTAAAGGAAGATCAAAAAATTACCGTGGGCAAAAATTGACCATGGAATACCAAAGGGTAGCCAAAAATTACCGTGGTCAAAATTGACCCATGGAAGACAAAGGGTAACCAAAAATTAACGTGGGCCAAAAAATGACCCACGGAAGATCAAAGGGGTATCCAAAAATTAACGTGGGCAAAAATTGACCCATGGTCGAAAAAAATTAGGGGGGCGTAAAATATGGACGAATACGTACAACGGTTGCTAACGCAACCGTTTTTAGGCGCAACCCTTCTTCGAAGGGTTGCCAAAAAATTAGGGTTGCCGAAAAAAATTAGGGTTGCCAAAAAATTAGGGCTGCCAAAAAATTAGGGTTCTCAAAAAATTAGCGCCGTTGCCAAAAAATTAGGCTGCCAAAAAATTAGGGCTGCCGAAAATACCGTGGGCCAAAAATGACCCATGGAGGACCAAAGGGGTTGGTGGAAAAAAAGGTAAAGTCCCAAAAAGGTAAGGCCCAAAAAGGTCAAGGTCAGGTAAAAAATTGGGCTCAAAAAAGGTTCAAGCCCAAAAAGGTCAAGCCCAAAAAGGTCAAAGGCAGGTAAAAAATTGGGCTCAAAAAAAGGTCAAGAAGGTAAGGTAAAAAAATCGGGTATATATATATACACAACACGAGCAATATCCCTCCCCTACTACTTTCATGATTTAAACAAAATCTCACTTCAGTATTAAAAGACTGATAAGCTTAGATTTCCATTTTAAGGTCGGTTTGAGATGCCAAATATACAATGATTATCTAACAAACTGAAGATCGGGTCCTCAATTTGGCGCTAATATTCCAAAATTAGTTATCATGTATATGGCGTTTTTCCTGAAGAGAATGGATTTATAGCTTGAATTGGGGGATGATGTAAATGGTCTTAGAGTTGTAAATGAAATACCTTTATGCTCATCAATACATATGGAAAGGCTTCGTATTTCCTTTCATATGTAAGTGGCATCGCCGTCACTGCACTTGTAATGATATATTACTGATGAGCATATATGTAAAGGGAGTTTATCTTTAAATTTAAAATATTTCCCAATTTTGTTTTCACTAGAAAATATAAATCTAAATTTAAACTGTGTAAAGTTTATTTTTAAAACCACGTCAATTTTTACGTCGAATTTCGTATCTGATTTTCCCAGAAAGGCAACCTCATATACAAAATATCCTTAGGAGCTGTTAATTTAGCCTGAGATTTGTCTTTAAATTTTGCTGAAAGTAATTTTCGAAAAGTTGAGTCAATTATAAATCCTGGGAACCCATTCTTCAGAAATAATGTTTTCAAGAGATCAAGTTCTTTTGTAAAATTAACATAAGATGACGAAATTTTGTATCTCCCGTCAAAAAAGTTTTAATTAAGTTGATTTTAAAAATATGAGGAATGAAAGAATAAAATTTGTCGTCAATCCAGTAAAAGTATAAAAGCGAGATGGTGATTGCTTGAATTTGGGAGTTGTGTAACAAAGCGTTTATGGAGGGTATAGTTCGGAGGATGGAGGAGAGCAATAATGCAATAATAGTATGATAGGGATAAGGTAACTGTAGGTATTATATGGGAATTAGTTTATTGGTGTTGTAGGGAAGATATATGCTGGTATTTTGTCGAAAGAGTGCGTTCGAGTGACTGAAGGACTGATTGGTGAAGAACAAGATGCGTTTAGTAATGGTAGAGGATGTGTGGTCCAATCTTTACATTGAAACAAATAATTGGGAAAAGAGGAAGGAGAAGAATAAATTGTATTTAGATTTTATGGATTGCAACAGGCGTATGAAGGATTAATAGGGAAGCTCTATGACAGGTGTTAGTCATATATGATTTTGGTGGTAAACTTCTGAATGGAACCAAAAGTATGTATGACGATTGGGAAGTGTGTGAAAGAATAATAGAAAGTCGGAAAGTGATTAGGTTATATTAAATAGCAGAGTGAGGGCAGAGATGTTTTTATGTTCTCCTTGTATATTCAATTATGTATATGGATGGGGTTATGAAAAGAATTAGAGGTGGGGGTGGCAGGGGATGGTGTTAGAATGATTGGAGAATGAAGATTGTGGAGAGGTTCCCTACGTATAATATGACGGAGATTTAGGTTATGTTGCGGCGAATCTGAAGAGGAGTTTAGAGAGGATTGTAGAGAGATTGGATAGGGGTGTAAAAGGAGGGTTTTTTGAAAGTAAAACGTAGATAAGAGTAAGGTTATGGTTGTGAGTGAAGACAGTCCTCGGTGTGAAGTTATGTTAGATGGTGAACAGCTGGAAAAAGTGTCTTAGTTTAAATATTTAAGATAAATGTTGGATGAAAAGGTAATGGATGATGCAGAGTGTAGTAGGAAAGTTTTGAATGGCAGGAAGGTGACTGATGCAATTAAATCGTTGGTGGATGTAAAGGGACTAAATCTTGAGTGGGCTAGGGTCTTACATGAGGGTATGTTGTTACCTGTGTTAATGTATAGTAGTGAGACTATGGTCTGAAATAAGAGGTATTGATCTAAATTACAATGTGCTCAGATGGACAATCTTAGGGGTGTGTCAAGTGTGAGAAGAATTGATAAAATTGGGAATGAACGTATTAGAGAGTTATGTGGTGTGAAGAAAGGGGTTAATGAGAGAATAAGCGAAAGACGTTGAGATGGTTTGGTCATGTGGAAAGGATGGAAGATAGTTGGTTGGTTAAACGGATGTATGGTGGTGAGTGTAGTGGGGATCGATCGGTTGGGAGACCGAATAAAAAGTGGATTGACTCAGTAAAGGAATGAGTGGAGAAGAGAAATGTGATTTTGGCAGAGGCAAGAGAAATGTTCATAATAGGGAGTTGTAAGGGCGGGTTTGTGATGGGGTATGGTTGTAGCTCACCTGGCCAAGGGATGAACCCCACATTAACGAGATGCCATAGTGACGGTCCGTCGCGGTCCCATGAAGCTCTAGGGTGAATTTTCTGACTGCGACGGGTTCTCACTAAAAGGTATAAAGGGGCGGTAAGGTTGAGCTTTCTTTTCGACTTGCTTCATATTCTTCTAATACCTTTC
>JABUQX010073996.1:15000-16060 GCA_015478945.1 Trachelipus rathkii | reverse complement strand
AACAAATTGCTTCATCAGTCCTAGTTTGATGTGGAGTAAGCATTAGGGAAAAGAATTTTTCTACCTGTCAACCAGTGGGTATCGTTAATGATATAATGAGATCCTACAGCGATATTTGTCCTAGCAGGCCATACAACTTTTCCCAGTGGTCTTCTTTAGCGCATCCCACAAGCATATTAAACAAGGGTACTTAGTATATCCCCTTTGCTGCCCAAGTAAGATGTTGACCATCTTCAATTAAAATCAACGCATATAGACCACTGGTGTTCATTAAATCTAAGCTTCTGCAAGATCCAATTCTTATATTTCATATCCTGTTTCAGTTTGTTGAGTTGACCTATTGGAAATCGTGATGCATAAAATGCCATTGTTTAATAAACTCACTTCAGCTATCTTGAACTATCCATAAAGTAATCGCCAATCCTTGTCTTTATTTTAGAACCCCATTGGAGTAGGAGTCAGGAATGTCCTACAGTATACTAGGTCTTCTCTTCCAATGAAAATATGGACAGAAGTACTACTTCCTTGTCAGAAAACCAGTATTTCACATTCGCCTTGAGAGATTCTTTTCACCCTTAGTCTAGATGCTAAAGCTCAGAATCCTTCTGGAGGACTTAACTCTCGTACAAATCATTGATCTCGTCCTTGAAAACTGTTGCTGTGTTCAGAAGTACTCTTCATATTCACTACAACCACTAATCTGCACGGTGTGCATCAAAATCCTGGGATATCTTCTTGCCATCAGACAATGCTAGGTTCTGGGAAGAGTATGAACACCTGGATTGGGGACATCGTCGGAGTGTGGCACAGGTCGCCTTGCTGTCACTTCTAATCCCGGATACCCAAGATTTAAAGCTTCTAAATAATATGTCGTTAAATATTAACGAAACAAAAAATACACAAGCATCTGTTGGGGATTCTTTGGCTCCGCCAATAAAATTACATCGCACACCAAATTTTTAACTTTTCTTCGTCCATTTTTCCACTGACGTAGATTTTCGACTCACGTTTTACAGACCAATATGGGCGAGCCCAAGATTATCTTGGTCTCCGAGTTTCA
>JABUQX010073996.1:0-5000 GCA_015478945.1 Trachelipus rathkii | reverse complement strand
ATCATCTTACCTAAATTGGTAAATTTAATCGCCGGGCATGAGAAGAATGAGCAAAGTCCGAGATAATATCTAATAATTTAATTTTTAATATTTCAATGTATGTAGAGGAGGGGCAAATCCAGTAAGTCCTTTAACTCCAACAGTATTTCTAAGTAGTTTCAGAAGGTTTTAAGTTGAAAAGTCTTCTTTCTACTGTAAGCATAGACATGGGTTAAATTGCCAGTATTTGCAACAAGATGCAAATATTTGGAAATTGTGACGGCGAACAAGAAACTAGTCCGTCGATTGCTGTTTTTGGACGATCTGTGCTGTGATGCCATTTCAACTTCTCATAAATTCCATTCTGCTTTTACCAAATCTTCAATTTGCTTCGAGATCTTCCTTGTGAAATGTTACACAATTATTTTATCTCTCATATGCCGCTACATGATAAACACTGCTGTGTATGACAAATTCAAGGAAGATATGAATTCTTTATGATTTAAAAAATCATCTCTCCTAATGCTGATATTAAATCACTCCAAAAATCTTATAAAAAATGAATGTGTGATATTTTAAGTCTTGTGGTTGGAAGAAGGCATGTTGGGATCATATATTGCATTTTCTTTGCATGACCCCAAGTTTAGTTTTAACTTAAAGACTTACGAGATTGTGTTCTTATTGCGCAACGAATTATATAAAATATTTTAACCTCGTGACCATCCATATTATTCAACGATTTGATGTCGTAGATTCCTTCGTGGTCTAATAAAATCCGGGGGGCCATGGGCCCCCTGGCCCCCCCTAAAATATACCACACGATACTAGTACGTATATAGATATACAGTATATCATCTATATTATATCCGTAAGAATATAATATACTACTATATATAATATATATATATATATATTATATATTTATATATTTATTATTATAATATTATTATAAATTTATTTATAATAATATAATAATATAATATATGATATAAAATATATTGACGTTTCGAACAGGTATTACGATTATTATTATTATTATTATCTATTATAATTACATATTCATTATTATTATATATATTATATATAATATTATTATTATTATTATATTATTATTATTATTATTATTCATATTATATTATATTATTATATTATTATTATTATTATTATTGATTATTTTATTAGTACTAGTATTATATTATTATTATATTATTATTATTATTATTATTATTATTATTATTATATTATATGTAGTGTATGTTTATAGTATTAAATTATTATTTATTCATTATATTATCTATTATTATTAAATTAATATATTGTATTATTACATTATATAAGTATTATTATTATTATTATTTATAATTATCTTTATTTAATATTACTTTTATAATTAGTATGATTGTTATTTTATATTATTATATTATTAGTATATTATATATTAATGTATTATATTATTAAAGGCATTTAGTTACTTCGTTTTGGAGTTGATTTGGGTTGGTGTTGGTGTTGGTGTGAATGGATTGGCTTACAGCGTTTCATTTTTCTGTTTTGAAGAGTTTGTTGCTGTTGTTTGCTTGCTGTTTATGGCCCCCTATGTTGTTTGTTTTTTTTGTTGTTGTTGTTTTTGGTTGTTGTTGTTGTTGTTGTTGTTGTTGTTGTTGTTGTTGTTGTTGTTGTTGTTGTTGTTGTTGTTGTTGTTGTTGTTGTTGTTTTTGTTGTTGTTGTTGTTGTTTTGTTCACAATACAAAACTCAATTTTAAAATAGAATGTAAATTCACGTCAAAATAATCATATGCATTCAAAAACCTATAAAGTTTTTATAGATATTCTCTTAAAGCTGTAGCAAGGTATTATAGTCCACTGTTGGCTTAGCACCGGAATTTTATCCACCGTACAGCACCGCACCACACCACACCACACCACAAAGCACCGCACCTCACCGCATCGCACCGCACCACACCGCACCGGAGTTATTTTATCAATGGACATTCGTATTAAATTGCAACCTGATAAAATCTATCAGAAGAAAACGAATATTCCTACAGCGTCATTACCTATTCAAAATACGTGCTTGTGAATTTCAATAATTCATTTTAGATAAATATAAATGGGGCTTGCTATTTTTTTTTTTTTTTTACATTGTGATTGCACGAGCAATAAAGTTGATTAATTTTAGTGGAATAAGGATTAATAATTTTACAGTTCTATTTACAAATTCACAAGGTTGAAAGAAATTCCAAAAATTCAAATTACACTCACACACCCTTCCACTCGTATATATATATATATATATATATATATATATATATATATATAATATATATATATATATATATATATATATAATATATATATATATATATGTATTATATATATATATTAATAATATAATATATTAATATATATATATATAGGATCATGTTATTATCAGCTTCCACCTTCATATACATATCGATTGTATGAATTCGAACACATTTCATAAAGTTGAAGGGAAAATGCTTAAAAATTCAAATTGAAATCTTTAATACTAAGCAGCTTCACACCGTCTAAAAATTTAATACATAACCATTACTTTATTATGAAAAGAATTAAGAAAAATGGAATGCATTATTACACGATGAATTTTAAAAAAAAAAAAAAAAAAAAAAAAAAAAAAAAAAAAAAAAAAAAAAAAAAAAACGCTCTTATGGCTGAACGAATAAAAAATACAAAAATCTTACTAAACATGCATAAATCGTTCCAGCATTTACTCCGTCAGTTTTGATTTTTTTTCTTTCAATATATTCTAGTATATGGATACTAACAATGAATAATGGTGACGGACATATTCAAAATATATAGGAACGTTTGTTTAGACTCCATCAGTTTTTTTTTTTTTTTTGAAATATATGAGCTCCGAAAATATACAACTCACTTTAAGTGGGTAACGGACATATTCAAAATTCAAATATTTTTAAATTTAATTATTTTAAAAAATCACTTATATTAAATATTTTAAGAAAGTTAAATATTTTTAGGAATAATTACGTATATATATACTATATATATATATATATAATACTATATATATATATATAAATAAATATATATATATATATATATTAATATATATATATAATATAATATATATATATATATATATATATATATAATATATATATACCCTATCTATATATATAATATAAAATATATATATATATATATATAAATTATATAATATATATATATACTATATTATATATATATAAATAATATATAATATAATATAAATATATTATATATATATATATAAATATATATAGTATATATTATATATATATATATATATATATATATATATATATATATACATGTTTTATGTACAGACGTAAATAATTTAAACTAACGAAATAAAATCGTATTCTAACGTATTGCAAATTTCAAGTCGGTCGTCTCTACGGCCTCTAGTGAAACGAAGGGGACTTCGTCCCCCCTCTGTCCCCCATCGCTCGAGCCCCCTAATGGAAAAAATCTTTCCTTGAACCTTAACTTAACTACCGAAGTATTGACTAAAATAAAATGCCCTAAAAAAATGAATAATTATATTATATATATATATTATTATTATCATTATTATTATTATTATTATTATTATTATATTATTATTATTATTATTATTATATTATTATTATTAATTATTATTATATTATTATTATTATTATATCATTATTTATTATTATTATTTTTATAATTAATAATTATAAATTATAATTATAATTTTATAATTACTTATTATGATTATTATTATTCATTATTTTTATATTATTATTATTATTATTATATTATATTATTATTATTATTATTATTATTATTATTATTATTATCATTATATTATCATTATTCATTTATAGTACTAATTATTTCGAATCAAAAGATTTATACGTCCGAAAATTTTTTGCTTTAACAAAGTTAGTTGAAGCAAAATAATGCATAAAAAAAATGCCTTTCTTTACAATAAAATTCTATCGCAAAATCAAAGCCTTACACAATACTTAGCCTAGGTTATATAAAAGTGTGAAAAAGTGTCAGAAATTTAGTAAAACGTACGTATCTAGGCATTGGCCATCTGCCTTTTTTTATGTTTATTTACGAAAAAGAAGTAAAAAAACTAAAATTTTCTCCAAAATAATATTCCACTTAACTAAACTTATATTAGTAATTTATTTCACTTCCATTACTTTCAACAAATAACTAGCTAACTAATTATAAAAAAAAGTTAAATCTTTTAACACAAGAGCGTTGCTGTTCAATGTGTTCGATTTAGTAGGTTTTAAAATAAAATCGGCTTAAGCTTAACTGGAAGCTGATAATCAACATATATATATAGATACTATATATATAAATATATATATTTTAAGTTTTAAATATAATATATATATATATATATATATATTATATATATATATATATATAATATATATAATATATATAAATAGATATATATATATATATAATATAATATATATATATAAATAATATTAATAATATAAGATATATTAAATATATATATATATATATAAATAATAATATATATATATATATATTAATATATATTAGTTATAATATATAATATTTAATATAAATATATATATATATATATATATATATTTTTATAAATAATATATATTATATTATACTTATATAATATAACTATTCAATACCTTTACATATTGTAACAAAGACAATAATTGTTAAATATATATTTCCTGTAATTTTCTCTTAATTTTTTTATATATTTATTACCTTAATTTTATTTATTTTTAATATATATATAATATATATATATATATATAAGTATATAGTTTTTAAATTTTAAACATATTTTTATAGTGTGCCTTTTTTAGAACATTGTATTATTATATATGTGTTATATTAACACCTATATTAATATAGGTATTTTTATATTTATAGTTGTATTTATGTTTGTTTGTTTTTTGTTAATTTAATGAGTATAAATATTGTATATTTATATAATCTCTCCT